>JANSVA010106033.1:0-10403 GCA_025504915.1 Erythroxylum reticulatum
TAATAAAGTGTAATGACCTTTTCTGTCTTAAGAACTACCTCCAAATCATTTAGGAACTTGCAGAGCCAGGCTGCTTCTTTTGTTGCTTTATAAGCCGCAACATATTTAGCCTCTATAGTCGAATCAGCAACACAAGATTGCTTGACACTCCTCTAGACTATGACTCCATCTCTTAAAACAAATATAGAACTAGAGGTTCATATTCTTGAATCAACATCTGATTGAAAATTGAGATCTGTATATCCTATTGGAATAAGGTTACTTCCAGAGTAAACAAACATTAAGTTCATCTTACGAAGATACTTTAGTATGCACTTAACTATAATCCAATGCTCCATTTCTGGATTGGACTGGGATCTAATTACCAGTCCCACTGCGTAATAGATACTCGATCTAGTGCAAGGCATAACATACATTAAACTTCCAACTATTGAAGCATATGGAATGTTATGCATTCATTCGACGTTCTCTTGGGTCTTAGGTGCTTGCTCCTTTGAAAGTTTAATTCTATGTCTAGTAGGTGTGAAACCTCTCTTGGAATCTTGCATGGAAAATTTCTAAGCATGTTCTCAATGTACGTTAATTGAGAGAAGGCTATCTGTTTATTCTTACGATCCCTTATAAGTTTGATCCCTAAAACATAGTTATTCTCCTTTAAATCCTTCATTGAAAACTATTCGTTCAGCTATCCTTTAACTGTCGATAACATTCCTACATCATTCCCAATGAGCAGAATGTCATCAACATATAAGATTAAGAAAGTAACCTTGCCTTCTTGTATCCTTTTATAGACACAAGGCTCATCTAGGTTTTGTATGAACCCATAAGTTTTTATAGAATTATCAAGCCTAGCATTCCAAGACCTAGATGCTTACTTAAGTCCATAAATGAACCTTTGCAATTTGCATACCTTATGCTCATTACCTGGCTCAACTCTTGTTAGGCCATATAAATGATCTCCTGAAGATTCCCATTAAGAAATGCAATTTTGACATCCATATGCCATATTTCATAATCGAAATAGGTTGTTATAGCCAAAAGAATTATAATGGACTTAAGTATGGCAACCGGTAAAAATGTCTCCTCATAGTCTATACCCTCTTTTTTAGTATAGCCTTTAGCTACCACTCTAGCTTTAAAGGTCTCTACCGTTCCATCTGATCCTCTTTTCCTATTGTAGATCCATTTACACCCTATGGCTTTTACATCTGGTGGTAGATCTACAAGGATCTAGACTTTATTGGCGTATATGGAATATATTTCTGATTCCATCGCCTTGAGCCATTTTTCTACATTAACATCATTAATAGCTTGTGTATAAGTAATGGGATTTGTTTCTTCTTGGTCTAAGATGGCAATAATACCTTCTCCTAAACCTAGATACCTGTCTAGTTATCTCACAACCCTCCCACTACATCTAGGCAAAACTTGATGTTCAGGTTAGTCATCCGATTCAATTCTTAAATTCATTTTGACATCTTGTTTTGCTATATCTAAATCAACTCTTGGTTTCGATGAAATAGCTAACTCTTTGAGTACTACTTCACTTTTTTCTTTGTGATTTCTTACAAACTCTTCCTCTAGGAAGGTTACATTTGTCGACACAAACACCTTCCTGTCTTGAGGACTGTAAAAATAATACTCTCGAGTACCCGTAGGATATCCTACAAACAAACATACTTTTGACCTTGGTTCCATCTTTGTAGATTCAGAACTTAGAACGTGGGTTGGGTAGCCCCAAGTCCTTAAGTGCCACATTGAAGGCACTCGACCAGTCCACAACTCCTTAGATGTTTTAGGCACCGATTTGGATGGAGCAAAGTTAAGAAGATAAGGTGTCGTTTGTATGGCATATCCCCATCAACTACAAATAGCCATGTCTAGAGTAATCATCTATAAAGGTTATGAAGTATTCATAACCTCCTCTAACTTGTACATTCATGGGCCCACACATATTAGTATGTACTAGGTCCAACGTGGATTCATATCTGTTTCCTTTAGAAGGAAACAAGGCCCTAGTCATTTTTGCTTCAATACAAGATTCACAGATAGGTAATGGATCATTATCCAAGCCTACAAGTATCTCATCCTTTACTAACCTGTCAAGTCTTTTCTGATTGACATGCGTCATTTTCTGATTGATATGACTCATTCTTAAGTACCACAAATATTTTGAATTAATGCTAAAGACATTAGATTGTCTTGGTTTTATCAATTATATGGTATTTAGTGAGCTTGCCATAGGTTCTATAAAGAACAATCCCTATTTAATTATTGCATTACAAATAAAATCCTTATTCTTATATATTGAAACAACATTATAAAAATATAAGGAATAACTATATTTTATTAAACAAAAAATGGAAATCATATTCCTTACAATCATTGGGATGTAGTATACATCCTCTAAATATAACCTATGATCACTAGGCAAGTCTAAAATAATGACTCCCACCGATTCTGCCGAAATGTAGGATCCATCTGCTATCTTGACTTGAAACTGGCCTTTAGTTAGTCTTTTCCTTTGCTGGAACCCCTACAAAGAATTGCAAACATGATCAGTGGCTCTTGAATCTAATATCCAAGAATTAGATAAATCTGCCACATTTCTAGTTCCTAACAAACTTAGGAAACCCATACCTTGTTTGCTTTTAAGGGACTCAAGGTAGACTGCACAGTTTCTTTTCTAGTGGCCCATCTCACCACAGTGGAAAAACTTTCCTTTGGTTTTTTCCTTGGCCTTCTTTTTCATGGGTTGGGTCTTGATCCCTGTTTGAGCCTTCTTTTTCATTGGATCCTTCTTCTTTTGCTTGCCCTTACCTTTGGGCTTACAAGAAGATGCTACATTAGCCTCGGGCCTTATATTTAATATTTCCTCCGTGCTCTGGAGGGTATTCATCAACTCACTCAAGGTATAATCTTTGGTGTTGAGTTCATAGTCCAACTTAAACTGCTGAAAAGAAGAGATTAAGCTATTGATGATCATTATCATCTACATTTCTGCATCCATGTCCACCCCAAGCATCACAACCTCTTTGACCATAGAGATTACCTTAAGTATGTAATCCCGCACCAGTTCACCAGGCTTTTGTCTTAGAATATGAAAGGTTTAGATAGCTTTCACCCTAGCAGACCTAGTCCTCACACCAAACATCTCATGTAGATGATGGACCATTAAACCAGCAGTTTTCATGCATGCAATTTGTTTTTGCAATATGCCACTGACAAAAGCTAGAATATAGCATTTAGTAGTCTTATCAACATTCTGTCATTATTCATGTTGTTGGACTTGCTCAATAGTTGAATCTCCACTTGAAGGTGCAGGCTCATTTTCTGTTAAAACCTATAAAATTCATTCATATTGTAGAACAATGTCAAGGTTATGTCTCTATTCATTAAAATTCTCTCCATTTTCCAATTTGTTGTTAGTCAAGAGCAAAGTGAGTGGATTCATATTGTGGTTGATTATGTCTGAAAATATAAATTATTAAAGCATAAGCATATTAGTCAACAATATTGGAACTTTGTATAAAATCATGATACATGTATGCATGATGATAGATTTAACAAAACTTAAAAATTAGATCTTTGTATGATGATTATTTTTCTTATCTATAACAGATTAAGTGATGAGGGGCCATCTTATACATTAAAAGAAAAATCGGGACCCTCCCACTAAAAAAGCTACCAAGCATCTTTATGCCTAACTTTTAAAGAAGCGCAATGATTTGGTCCATACTTTTACTAACAAAGCTACGGTGGACAGGTTATTAATAAAATATGTTGAGTGTGTAATCATTTGATTTATCCACTAAAGGTACTTGCAAACCGTGCCTCAGTGGGAGGTCACATTTGCTACCAATGAGTGGACGTATCCTTAAGGAGACACAAACCATGCAAGATCTAGGATTCATGCTCTTCAGTGGGGAGTAACACATTACCACATGCAAATAGGTCATCATATGGAGACCGTGGACTTCTCACATAAGTATCCTCTCCCACTCAATCCTTTTGGGCTTTTAAGTTTTAATACATTCCATCTTATCTAGATGTAATTTATTATCCATCCTATACTGTTTCATTATATATCTCACACATAATGAATGCATGGCAAAGCCTAGGGTTGGCAATTTTCTAAATGACATGCAATCATATAATATCACATATTATTTGCAATCATTTATCCATTCATCTCATGAACTAATAAGCCACTTCTGATTGTCGGTCCCAGAAAACATAAATAAAATTACAAGGCTTTTAAGCCCAACAATTTCTTCTTAGACTTGGATCTTCTACTTCGTACTCTTCGCTCACATGATTCGGCCCATTCGGTAAAATGTGTGTAATGACATCTCTTTTACATAAAAGTTTTAATTTTCATAAAACCGAATTTTTTCCAAAAGAAAATGAAAAACCAACACTTGTTTTTCACAAAATCAGAAACTTATGCATATGAAATTAAAAAAAATCCAGCATTATAAAAGCTGAAACTTTGGTAAAAAATTTTCATACAACCGAAAATTTATTAAAACAAAATTACAGCACTTTGGTTTTCTAAAAACTGACAATTTGTTAAAATAAATTCCATCGCTTTGGTTTTCTAAAAACCAAAAATTTTGCCAAGACATTGCAAGCAAAACTGAAACATTACCTCTTCATTTCTTCATTCCATGGCTTCTTCATCTTTATCATTACACAAATTTGTACATTACAAACTCAAAGAAAACAGAAAAATGAAGCCAAGGAGGAAACATGATGATGATAGGCCACCCTCCTTATTACAAACCAAATGAAGAAAACTTACAAGGTAACTTTAGAATCTATGGACAATCAAAAGTGTTGGGCACCCCGCCCTCACAAGACACGTGTCTGACATCTTACGTGACGTCTAGACACACATCCCACAAGGATGGCATGCTCACACCATTCAGTCACTAAAAATCACAAATTTACTTCTCTAGAAGAATTGTAGCTCTATTTCTCTAGTTTATGTTGAAATAAGAACCATCTCATTCGAAGCTTTATAGATTAAGATATGACTAAACAACCAAAGTATCTTCGTGACCAACTCATGCTCTTTCGACTGATTCCCTCGCTTTCTTTCCATCAATGTTTTTCAAATCAACACCAAAGGTGACCAATTTTCATTGAGAGATAAAAAACTGTGTTAGGAATCTATTGGTTAAAGAATCACCTCATTTGGAAGTCGGATGATGAAGTTATGGCCAAAAGAATGAAATATGATTATGTCCTCAATTATATTGTACTTGTTTTGGGAAAATAGGCATAACTTTCAGTAAAAATGTCAGATTAAGGTAGTTTTAGGACAGTTTCGAAGAGGACTTCTGGATATACAACTTTGGTGAAGATCCAAAGAGACATTTTGCCATTTAAGGGGTCAAAAATGCAAATTTCCGAAAGTATATGACAATTAAATGGACATACACGGGGTTTGGAGTGTTTTCCAGCCATATGAAGGTCTGTTTAATGGACTTAATGTCCATTTAACGGAAATGGACTAAGTTGGGGATGTTTTCAGACCTGAGAAGGTCTGTTTAACAGACCTAAAGTCCATCTAATGGACATAGATGGACATAGGTGAGACAAAACTCCCTCCAAAGCATCTCCAATGGTTCCTACATCTATTCTAACATCACTTTCACTCATAATCTTCCCAAATTCAACTCTTCTAGTGCAATATCACTTCATAGCAATTCAAATACCAACTTTGTTTCATTAAACTCTCTAATCTCTACTGATTTGATTCATCATTTACAACTAATTATCATCATTTACTATAGTTGTCCCAAATACATCTTGTGCAGCATTACTAAATTATAAAGAACATATCTCTCAACTCCGATATCCAAAAATTTCATATTTTATATTGTTGGAAAGCTAGAAAGATAAGCTACAATTCAAGAAGACAACTGTGTCCAATTCAACATAGATTAATACATTTTTCCCTTGAATTTAGAACACATATCTAACCTCTATGAAATGCTTGAGAATGCAATGCGAAAACTTAGAAAGTTATGAGGAAAACACCAATATATTTCATTAATATCAAAAGATAAAAGTTTACAAAACTTTAATGGAAATTTCAAGCCACATTACATCATTATCCAAAAATACAAAAGTTACATGAACAACAATACTTGAAATGTGACAAAAGTTTTTTTTTTACATAACTAGCTTAAAATACAAAATATGTAGATTTTGGAGAAATGCATTTATGCTTGATCACTCGATCTCTTGCTCATCACCTGAAGATGAGAAGGAGCCGGGAGGGGGGGGGGTGAATGGGGTGTGCTTGAAAGCTCATGCGCAACTAGTTTATAACGAATAACAAGAAAATCTATTCAAAATGTTCATTTTTCATAGACAATTCTTCATGAATCATAAAACACATGGTTCTTAAATTCTCAACCAAATTCACAATAATACAAATCATGTATGCATCAATCTTGTCAACATATTATGAGCACATAAACACATCAGAATGATTTGGGTAGGTCCGTAAGGGAGTTCTTGCGAATCTCCATGATAACAGAATGAGCTAGCACAATCCCATATAATGGTTTTGCGTAGTTATAAATAGAATGAACTTTCACAATCCCACATATTGGTTTCGCAAAGTCGTAAACAGAAGTGAGTCCATGATGGAGCTCCATGCCACTAGTAGGTAGGCGGGAGAAGCCTTTAACAGAGTTAATGTGCACTTGACAGAACAGAATAGACTACCACAAACCTACATAACAAATAATTCATGCCATAAGCATATTGCCCTAAATGGCACATTTTGAAAACTTGTTTTTCATGAACACAAAATATTTCAAAAAACTTTTCCATTTTCCATTTCACAATCCACCAACAAAATTTATATACTAAACATATAGCAATTTCTCAAATCATTCAAAAGTAATAATGCAATATTTATGAAGCAATTGAAATCATTTATTTCTATTGAATTGAAAAAGAAAACATTAATGGCTCATTACTCAATTATAAACATGAAGCCCACCTTGATTTCCTTGCTTAAAAACTTGCTCAAAGGTGCCTCTCCTCTTGCTCCTCTTGCCTTTCTTGATTCCCTTCATCAATGACAAAATTTCCCATTCAATAGAAATTCAATTTGAAAACCCATAAAGCACATTCACTAAAATTGACTTTATATTACTTAAACCATACGTTTTCTAAAATCCATGGTCTAAAACCCTTCCGAAAATCTAAAAGATTCAAAATGCACTTACCTTGAATCTTCACCAAATAATGAGTTTCTTAGCTCAAAAGAAAGCTCTTTTCTTCCTCTTCCTTTTTCTCTTCTTGAACAACTTCAAAATCTCTCTAGAAAGCTAAGAAAAATGTAAACCTAGCTTGCTCTTCTTTCTCTCCTTTCTTTTCTCTCTAATGACACTCTCTTCCTTTTATCCTTTATGTTTTCATTTTCTTCTTCTTCAATAATGCAAGACACTCTTTTCTTCCTTAAATACCCTTAATACCTCCTCAGCAAGGAAATATGAAAGAAGCCATGTATCTGTGATAGTTCTGGTGGTAGCGCCAATCTATAGGCTAACAGTCCAATCCTCTCAAGAATTTCATAGGAACCCACATACCTTGGGCTTAACTTGCCCTTTTTTCCAAACCTCATGACTCCTTTCTAAGGAAATGTTTCAAAGAAGACTTTCTCTCCAACTTCATACTCCATCTCCTTGCGGTGCACATCAATATAGCTCTTCATTCTATCTTAAGCTGCTTTAAGCCTTTGCTTAACTAGGTTTACCTTGTCAACTGTCATCTGTAGTAACTCTGGTCTTATCAGTTTCCTTTCTCCTCTTCATCCCAGCATATAGGACTTCTACATCTTCTTCCATACAGTGCTTTAAAAAGCCATCTGAATGCTCGAGTGATACGACTAATTGTAAGTAAATTCGACCAATGGAAAATGCTTATCCCATGCACCTTTGAAATCCATCACACAAGCCCTAAGCATTCCTTCAATGGTCTAAATGTTCCTCTCAGATTGACCATCTGTTTGAGGATGGAAGGCAATGCTAAAATTGAACTTGATCCCCAAAGCTTCTTACATACTTCTCCAAAATCTTGAAGTAAACCGAGGATCTCTGTTAGAAACAATAGAGTCCGAAATCCCATGCAGTCTCACTATCTCATCAATATGGTTCTTTGCTAACACCTGCGGATAATTAGTCCATTTAATTGCCAGAAAATTGGTTGACTTTGTTAACTAATCAACAATGACCCATATAGCATCGTGCTTCCTACTAGTCCTGGGCAAACCCATCAGAAAATTCATGGTTATCCTTTGCCACTTCCACTCAGGAATGGACAATAGCATTAACTTTCCAGAAGGTGCTTGGTGTTTAACCTTGACTTACTGACACACTAAACACTTGTCCACATATTTTGCTTCATCTCTCTTCATGCTTCATCCTTTACTTCCTTGACATTCAGAATATAAAGTCTATTTCCTACAACCATGAGTCCATCATCCCTCATTACCACTTCAGATTTCTTGTCATTCTTAATTTCTTCCCGGAGCTTGTTCAAATATATATCTTATTCCTGTAACTCCTTTACTTTCTCCCTAAGTATTGGTCTCACTCTGAAATTAGCAATAATACAATCAGGTTCCTCCTGTTTTAACCTCATCTTAAGATTAGCCATCTCTTTCAGAAATGGCAGATAAATTGTCTAAACATGGGCTATAGAGGATTTCCTACTCAACGCATCTGCCACTAAATTTGCCTTTCCTAGATGATATTCAATCAACAAGTCATAATTTTTAAGTAATTCTAACCACCTTATTTGTCTCAAATTTAAATCTTTCTAGTTCAATAAGTACTTGAGGTTTTTATAATCTGTAAAAACCCTCGTCTGAACTCCATATAGATAATGTCTCTAAATCTTCAAAGTAAAAATTACTGCTGCTAATTCCAGATCATGAGTTAGGTAATTCAACTCATAAGGCTTTAGTTTTTGTGAAGCATAAGCTATCACCCTATCTCCTTGCATCAACACACAACCCAAACCCTTTCTTGAAGCATCAGTATAAACTGTATAATCCTTATCTCCTACAGGCATAGTCAAAATTAGAGCACTTGTCATTATGTGCTGAAGCTCCTCAAAGCTCTTCTGGCATTCATCACTTTAGATAAACTTCTAATTCTTCCTCAATAACCTGGTCAGTGGAGTAACTATAATAGAGAATCCTTCCACAAACCTCCTATAATAACCTACCAGACCCAGAAAACTCCTCACTTCTATTGCTATCATGGGTGCATGTCACTTCACCACTACTTCAATTTTCCTCGGATCAACGTGTACCCCATCCTTTGAAATTACATGTCCAAGGAATATCAACTCATAAAGCTAAAATTCATATTTGCTGAATTTAGCATAAAGCTCCTTCTCCCTCAGTGTTTGCAACACTATTCTAAGATGTTCCTCATGTTCCTCTTCACTCTTGGAATAAACCAGAATCTCATATATAAAAACTATGAAAAACTGATCTAGATACTCCTTAAAGACCCTATTTATAAGATCCATAAATGCAGTTGAAGTATTGGTCAGTCCGAATGGCATGACTAAGAACTCATAATGCCCATAACAAGTCCTAAAGGTTGCCTTGTTTATATCAGACTCCCTGATTCTGAGCTAATGATAGCTTGACCAGAGATTGATATTAGAAAAGAACCTTGCTCCCTACAGCTGGTCAAATAGATCAACAATTCTGAGGTAGAGGATACTTGTTCTTAATGGTCACCTTTTTGAGTCTCCAATAATCAATACACATACATCATGTCCCATCCTTCTTCTTAACAAATAGAACAGGCACTCCCCATGGCGAAGAACTTGTCCATATAGCCCTTCTCTAATATTTCCTCCAACTGTTCCTTAAGCTCCTTCAGTTAAGCTAGAGTCATTCTATACGATGGTATAAAAATGGGTGAGGTATCAAGAATCAAGTCAATGGCAAACTCGATTTTCCTTACCAATGGCAAACTAAGTAAGTGTTTTAGAAACACATATGGAAATTTTCTCACAATCGGAAAATCTTGTAACTTTCCTTCATTCACATCGGTATCCACGACGTGGTCCAAGAAGGCTTCACACCCTTTCCTCGTCATCCTGTCAGCTAGCAAAGCTGAAATAATTCGTGGTGATGGTGTTCTTCCGTCTCCTCTGAAAAGCACCTTTTACTATTGCCAAGATCAAATTCTACCTCCTCGAGACTACAGTCTAACTTTGCACAATATTTCTCCATGGCATCCACTCCCAGTATAACATTTAGACCTTTCAATTCCAAAGGAAATAAATCCACTACCAATCTAGCATCCTCAATAAATAGTTCACAATCTCTATACACTTGACTTATTATCACC
>JANSVA010106051.1:0-10402 GCA_025504915.1 Erythroxylum reticulatum
GTTGGGTTTGCACTAATTAATGGTTAATTAAAAGCCCAAATGTTCATTTAGAAATGGGCTAGACTTTGGTTTAATGTGATTGATTAGATTAATTATATTAATTTTTTTTTAAGAAATGAAGGAGCAATTTCAGTTTTATTAGGGTTGAATGTGCAGTTGCACATTTGACATTAAAATGCTAAATAAAGATGGTCTTTATTATGGTATATCATCATTAAATGGAGTTAGGAACTAACCATCAAATGGTTTAATGGTTATCTTTTAATGTTGGCATGTAACCTATTACCATTGATTGGATTAAATAAGAAAGATGTAGATTGGATGGACCATCTTCCTTCTTACATTATCAAAAACCAAAATTAACATGATGACATTTAGGTTAATAGACTTTTCATATTGTCATCTTAAAGACCAATGAGAAGAGTCTCATTTAATGACTTCTTTATGATTGATTAAATGAAGAAATGATGCATTGGATGGAAGTCTCTTCTTTCCTTTGTTGTTAACCAAAATTAGGAGTGAGTAAGAAGGGGTTCTTACATTTTTATCTCTCTCTCTCTCATCTTGCATGAGAAAAACAAAAATTGCAAGAGAAGTGTCTCACTGTTTCCTTCTTTCTTCTAAAACAATAGTCCTCCAAAATGTTTCTTCTCCTTTCCCACCAAAGAATTTTGTTAACCAAGTTTTCCAAGGAGAATAAGAGGTAAATCAAATTGGTTGAGTATACAATAACAAGGACAAGATAGATTGATAAAGGAAAAGATTCAAAAGCAAAGGTTTTGGATACAAGAAGAAGGAGAGGATAGCGCAGCTAGGGATTAAAGCTGTAGCAAAGGAGATGGTAATAATCTTCATCTTGTTTATGTTTATTATTATCCTTATAACATGTCATGTATAGATTGGCATGATGATTTTGATATATTGCTTTCGCTACAAATAAGATTTCTAAAAAGTTTTGAAATCTTCTAGTTCTCCAAGTATGGCATGCTTTTCTTTTTCTGATCCAACAATTGGTATCAGAGCTAGTTTCCAATGCATGATTTCGATCCCTATATGGTTGATACATGGTTTGGCAATGATTTTTTATATGCTTCATATTTTTATGTGGTGGAAATAGATATGGTGTTTTTGTTGCTCTTTTGGTTGTCCATAGAAGTTAAATTTACCATGTAAGATTTCTTCCTTTGGTTGTAACAAGAAGGCTGGTCTATCATCACCACGTTTCCTCCTTGGCTTCATTTTTTTGTTTTCTTTAACTTTGTAATGTACAAATTGATGTAATGATGAAGATGGAGCAGCTATGGATTGAAGAAATGGAGAGGTAAAGGTTTCGGTGTATCCTTTTGTGTATTGGCATAGTTTCAGTTTTGTGAAAACAAAGATATTGGAATTTTGTTTCAATGAATCTAATTTCAGTTTTTAATGTAAAAACAAGCTGGATTTTTGTTTCAAGGAATCAAGTTTCGGTTTTGATAAAATACTAAGTGCTAGTTTTTTGTTTTAATGGAATGAGTTTCGGTTCTAATGAAAACAAGTGCTGGAATTTTTTGTCATGACAAAGATTCGATTTTATGAAAATCTTGTGCCGGAATTTTTATTTTCAAAGTGACCAAATTCGGTTTTTATGAATGCCATTACATTTTACTCACCAAATGGGCCGGATCATGTGAGTAAAGAGTTCAAAGCGGAGGATCCAAGTCCAAGGAGAATATTTTGGGCCTAAAAGGCTTGTAATTATTTTTATGTTTCTAGGATGGACAATCCAAAGTGGCTTAATTGGTTCATATGATGAATGGAAAAATGAATGCAAATAATATGTGATATTATATGGTTGCATGCAATTTAGAAAATTGCCAACCCTAGGCTTTGTCATGCATTCATTATGTATGAGATATGTGATGAAACAATATAGGATAGATAATAAATTGCATCTAGACAAGATGGTATTTAAAACTTAAAGCCCAAAAAGATTGAGTGGGAGAGGATGCTCATGTGAGAGTCCACGATCTCCAAATGATGGTCCATTTACATATGGTGAAGTGTTACTCCCCATCGGAGCGCATGAATCCTAGATCTTGCATGCTTTGGGTCTCTTTAAGGATAAGTCCACTTATTGGTAGAAAATGTGACCTCCTACCGAGGCTTGGTTTACTGGTATCTATAGTGAATGAATCAAATGGTTAAACACTCAACATTTTTTATCAATAAATTGCCCACCGTAGCTCTGTTGGTAAAAGTATGGACTCAAAAAGTTGGGCATGATATGCTTGGTAGTTTTTTGAGTGGGAGGGTCCCAGTTTTTTCTTTTAATGGATAAGGTGGCCCACCATCACTTAGTTTGTTACAGATAAGAAAAATAATCGTCGTATAATGTTTTAATTTTTTTAAGTTTTGTTAAATCTGTCATCATGCGTACATGCATCATGATTTTATACAAAGTTCCAATATTGTTGACTAGTATGCTCATGTTTTAATAATTTATATTTTCAGACATAATCAACCACAAAATGAATCCACTCACCCTACCCTAGACTAATAATAAATTGGAAAATGGAGACAATTTTAATGAATGGAGACGTAACCTAGACATTGTTCTTCAATATGAACGTATTTCATGGGTGTTAACTGAAAATGAGCCTACACCTCTGAGTGGAGATTTAACTCCTGAGCAAGTCCAACAACATGAGCATTGGCAAAATGCTGACAAGACTATTAAGTGTTATATTCTAGCTTCTGTCAGCGGCCTGTTGCAAAAGCAAATTGCTTGTATGAAAACTGTTAGTTTAATGGTCCATCACCTACATGAGATGTTTGGTGTGAGGACCAAGTCTGAGAGAGTGAAAGCTATCCAAACCTTTCATAATCTCAAACAGAAACTTGGTGAATCGGTGCAGGATTATATGATGAAGGTAATCTCTGCAGTCATGGAGACTGAGATGCTTGGGGCAGATATAGATGCGGACACGCAGATGACTATGATCATCAATACCTTAAACTCTTCTTTTTCAGAAGTTTATTTTGGACCAGGAGCTCAACAACAAGGATTACACCTTGAGTGAGTTGATGAATACCCTCTAGAATACGGAGGAGATATTGAATATCAAGGCTCATGGGCCCGAAGCTAATGTAGTATCTTCTTCTAATCCCAAGGGTAAGATCAAGCAAAAGAAGAAGGGTCCAATGAAAAAGAATGCCCGAATAGGGGTCAAGGCCAAACTTATGAAAAGGCAGGCCAAAGAGAACATCAAAGGAAAGTGTTTCCATTGTGATGAGATGGGCCACTGGAAAAGAAACTGTCCAATCTACCTTGAGTCCCTCAAAAGCAAACAAGGTATGGGTTTCCTAAGTTTGTTATTAACTAGAAATGTGGCTGATTTACCTGTTTCTTGGATATATTCAGGAGCCACTAACCATGTTTGCAATTCGTTGCAGGGGTTCTAGCAAAGGAGAAGACTACCTAAAGGCTAGTTTCAAGTCAAAATAGCAGATGGTTTATATGTTTCAGCAGAATCACTAGGAGTAGTTATCTTGGACCTTCCTAGTGGTCATAGGTTATATTTGGAGGATGTTTACTATGTGCCAATGATTGTAAGGAACACGATTTCTATTTTTTATCTAATAAAATCTAGTTATTCCTTATATTTTGGAAAAGTTGTTTCAATATATAAGAATAAGGATTTTATTTGTGATACGATAACTAAATAAGGATTCTTCTTTATAGAACCTATGTCAGGCTCACTAAACACCACAAAATTGATAAAACCAAGACAATCCAATGATTCTAGCGTTAACTCAAAATATCTGTGGCATTTAAGAATGGGTCATATCATTCAGAAAAGACTTGACAGGTTAGTAAAGGATGGGATCCTTATGGGCTTAGATAGTGACCTATTACCCACCAGTGAATCTTGTATTGAAGGAAAAATGACCACAGCTTCATTTCCTTCTACATGTTAGAGGAGGTTATAAATATTTCATAACCTTTATAAATGATTACTCAAGACATGGCTATTTTTATTTGATGTATAAAAAGAGTAAATCCTTTGAAAAGTTCAAAGAATTCAAAGCTGAAGCTGAGAAGCAATTAGGCAAGCCATTAAAATAACTTTAATCAGATCGAGGTGGTGAGTACTTATCTAGAGAGTTCCAACAATATTTAATTGACAATGGAATTGTTTCCAATTTGTTAACTCCTCGAACACCTCAACAGAATGGTGTAGTTGAGAGGAGAAATAAGACTCTATTGGAAATGGTAAGATCAATGATGTCTTACGCTAGCCTTCCAGAATCATTTTGGGGATATGCCATACAAATGGCAACATATCTTTTTAAATTTTCTCCATCCAAATCAGTGCTTAAAACACCTAGGGAGTTGTGGACTGGTTGAGTGCCTTCAATGAGGCACTTAAGGACTTGGGGATGCCCAGACCATGTTCTAAAGCCTGAATCCACAAAGATGGAACCAAGTTCAGAAGTATGTTTATTTGTAGGATATCTTACGGGAACTTGAGGGTACTATTTTTACAGTCCTCAGGATAGGAAGGTATTTCTGTCAATAAATGCGACCTTCTTAGAGGAAGAGTTTGTGAGAAATCAAAAAGGAAGATGTGAAGTAGTATTAAAGGAGTTAGCTATTTCATCCAAACTAAGAGTTGTTTTGGATATGACAGAGTAAGATGTCGAAATGGATTCAATAGTTGAATCAAAAGTGCAACTTAAACTTCAAGTTGTGCCTAGATGTAGTGGGAGGGTTGTGAGATAGCCAGAAAGGTATCTAGGTTTAGGAGAAGGCTCAATTTCCATCTCAGACAAAGAGGAAATGGATCCTATTATGTATACACGTGATATTAATGATGTTGATGCAGAAAAATGGCTCAAGGAAATGGAATCAGAAATAGATTCTATGTACACTAATAAAGTCTGGGTTCTTGTAGATCTACCACCATGTATAAAAACCATAAGGTGTAAATGGATCTACAAAAGGAAAAGAAGATTGGATGGAAAGGTAGAGACCTTTAGAGCTAGATTGGTAGCTAAAGGCTATACTCAAAAAGAGGGTACAGATTATGAGGAGACTTTTTTTTCAGTTTCCATGCTTAAGTCCATTAGGATTCTTTTAGCCATAGTAACCTACTTCGATTATGAAATATGGAAAATGGACGTTAAGACCACATTTCTTAATGGGGATCTTGAGGAGACCATTTATATGGCCCAACCAAAAGGATTCATTGAGCTATGAAATGTGCATAAGGTTTGCAAGTTGCAAAGGTCCATTTATGGACTTAAGCAAGCATCTAGGTCTTGAAACATTAGGTTTGATAAGTCTATCAAAACCTATGGGTTCATACAAATACTAGATGAGCCTTATGTATGTAAAAGAATACAAGAAGGTAAGGTTACTTTCCTAATCTTGTATGATGATGACATTCTGCTCATTGGGAATGATTTGGGAATGTTATCTATGGTTAAAGAAAGACTAAATGAACAGTTTTCAATAAAGGATTTGGGAGAGGCTATCTATGTTCTAGGGATCAAACTTATAAGGGATCCTAAGAACAAATAGATAGCCTTGTCTCAATTAACCTATATTGAGAATATGCTTAATAAGTTTACCATGCAAGATTCCAAGAGGGGTTTCACACCTACTAGGCATGGAATCAAACTTTCAAAGGAATAAGCACCTAAAACCCAACAGGAGGTTGAGCGCATGCATAATATTCCATATGCTTTAACAGTTGGAAGTTTGATGTATGCAATGCTTTGCACTAGACTAGATATCTATTACACAGTGGGACTGGTAAGTAAATTTCAGTCAAATCCTGTTGGCCCCTGAAATTTTTTTTATCTGTAAGCATGATTAGATTAAGTTTGGAGTCTTGCTATATTAATTTATATTAGAGTTAATTAGCATGTTAATGTGGGCAAGATAATATGGCATGGGTTAAGGACATTGAACTATTAAAGTAGTGGGAGAGTGTAAGGCCAATTTTGGCAAGTCACTTAAGCTTAAAAACCATTAGGCTTTAAAGAAACAGCAAGGTGGACTTTTATCATCCTTTAAGGGTAAAATGGGAATAAAGAAATTTAGTTTCTTTCCTTAAGAGGGGGAAAAATGAAAATGGGAGAGAAGGAAGTGAAATAACAAAACCAGAGAGAGGAAGACGAGAGGTTTCGGTGGTTAAGAGGAAAGAAGAGAGTTGAGCTAGGGTTTCATCTTTTCTAATCCTTCTAGAGAGATTTTGGTTTTGTACAAGAAGCGAAAAAGGTAGACGAAGAAAAGAGCTTTCTTTTGAAACAAGCATTTCTTCATTTGGAGAAGATTTGAGGGAATTAAGAAGGACAAGAGGAGCAAGAGGAGAGGTATATTTGAACAATCCATAATCAAGGACTTCAAGGTGGGTTTCACTTTTACAGTTAGGTGATAATCTAATAAAAGTTTTCTATCAAGAAATGACAGTAATTAATTTAGCAACTACCTCATTCATGTGCATGTAAAGTTGTTAAATGCTGCAAGATTGTCGTACATGCATATACATGATTTGTGTTATCACTTATGGAAAGTTGCTTTAAAAATGGTTCTTTGAAATGATGCATTATCATGAAACCATACTTTTGGAAATAGTTTTTAAGATATAACAAGCATATGAAAAGCAAGTTTTCAAAAGAATGTGCCTTTTTGTGCACCAAGCTTACAAGATTTTGAAATTTCTGTGTTATGTGGGCTTGTGGTAGTCCTTCAAGAATCGTCACGTGAACGTTGACCCAAGTATAGTCTTCTCCCGCCTACCCGTTGGTGGCATGGAGCTCCTTCAAGGACTCCCTCAAGAATTCACGACTACACAGGACCATTTCATTGGAAATGTGTAGTGCATCATGTTTCGGACTTTTACCTAAACCATTTGATGTGTTTATTTGTTCATGCCAAGTTGATTTGAGTAATGCATTCATGATTTGCATAACCATAAATTTCTGTATGGAAAAGTGTTTTAAAAATGTCTTTGCTTGTTACAAATTATAAAATTGTTTCCCACAAGCTCACCTCCACTTTCCTCCCCACGAGCTTTGCATCGTCTTAGTTTTGCTTCATCTTAGTTTGCTTTATCTTAGTTCTGCTTCGTCTTAGTTTTGTATCGTCTTAGTTTGACTTTCTATATCGTCTTAGTTTGACTTCTAGATCGTCTTAGTTGTATCATCATCTTTTGTTCCATTTTGATCATTCAGAAGGTGGAATTTATCTTTTAGGTCTACATGAAAGTTGTATATATGAAAGTCTTCTTTAAAACCGTCTAAAAGCAAAGTTAATCTGACATCTGTAGTGGGAGTTACAACAATTGCGCCAAGATAGGTACAAATTGATTAATGGTATAAACATGTTCGATTCTTTCAAGTATAACTTCCTTATCCGACATCCAAATGAAGTGATTCTTGAAGCAATGGATTTCTCACATATTTTACTATCTTTGTATGAAAATTTGTATCTTTTAGAGTTGTTTGGGAAAGTTTGCATCAGAGTAAGTGAGAGGTCGGTTGGGAGAGCATGATTGGGAGCATGCTTTAGCTTTTTAAGTATATATTGAGTTGTAAAACTCCGATTAAGATGATTCTTGCTTCAAAGCAAACTAGAGACTTGGAGCTAAAATTTATTTGAAGAAGTCAAGCTGTATTTTGGGTGATTGACTAGTGTGGGTACATCAACCTTGTGGAATAATGGCAGTAACCCCTCTAGGGTAATAAGCACAAGGTTTAGGACTCCGGTTGTTGGGCTCTAGAAATGGGGTCCAAGACATTATGGTATCAGAGTGACAAGGTTTAGGTTCAAGTTTAGGACTATGTTTTGGAGTGTCCTATGTATGAAACGGGTAGCTTAAGATATGAAAGCTTTAAATTGTTTCTCATGATTTGAAATTGTTTTATACGATTTGATCCGTTTTGAGTACTTTGAAAATTATTTTGCATGCACTAAAAGTTTTCAATGGTTTTATATTGAAGGAGTGAAAATGTCGCTTTGAAGAAGAACTCGAGGAGCTCTGACTCGATCTGGCTCTCACTAAGGGAGAATGGATGAATCTTATGTCCCACAAGATGCTAGGACACACCCTGCTCCAGATTTTGAGACACCAAGTATGTAACATAAGGTGCGACCATCGCCCCCTCAGATTCCTCAAACATATCCCATGGATCTGCGTTTCTTTCAAGCCTTTTCTTAGTTTTTCTCGTACACCATGGATCAAGGATCTTAGGTTCCGATGCAAGCTTTAGTGGAGAGGAGCGGGCAGTATGATAAGCTCCGCAAGTATGGAGCTGTAGACTTTAATGGGGCTACAAATCCCAAAGAGGCTGAAACCTGGTTGAAGAGGACCGAACGGATTTTGATTCAAATGAAATGCTCGAATGAAGAGAAGCTAGAGTATGCAGTGAGCTTGCTATAAAAGGATGCACTCCACTGGTGGGAATCAGTGCCCCATAGTCAGGTTATGCCTCCAGTACTATCATGGAGAGACTTTCTGGAAGCTTTAAGAAGCAAATATTTCTTGAGAGTCTATAATCAAAAGAAGGCCAGGGAATTTATAAATCTCACACAGAGGGACATGAGTGTGAGTGAGTATGAGCTAAAATTCACCCAGCTGTCACGGTATGCGGCCAACATCGTAGCTAAGGAGGAGAACAAGTGTTGTAAGTTTGAGGGAGGTCTTCATTTGGGGATTAAGGAGAAAGTTCTGATCTACAACTTCTGCGACTACCAGCAATTGCTAGATGCTGCACTCCAGGCTGAAAAACTGGAGAATATACGAAATGAACTGAGCAAGAAGAGGAAGAATAGGGATCAGTTTTCTAAGAAAGGGATGAGTTCTCCAATACCTGGGAAGAGTACAAGGAGTTATCACACACAAAGTGAAGTAGGAAGCAGTGGCTCTACCAAGAATAAGCAGGCAAAGGCAGTTTCAGGGCAAGCCTCAAATGTGGGAGGCACTGGAAGGGCAGGGAGGAGCAGATACACAAACCCTCAATGTGAGTATTGTGGGAAACTTCACCAAGGAGAGTGCTTCAAGTTACTTGGAGCGTGTTTTCGATGTGGGGAGAAGGGACATATGATTAGAGACTGTCCCTATATACCAAGGCAAGAGGGATCGTAATTTCAGGCCCCGAGGAGAGCAAAAATAGTGGGAACCAGACCAATCATTGAGGTGGGCAGTTCTGGAGTTCCCAGGAAGGCTATTCCTCCAGGAAGGCCAAGGGGTCAAGCGCAGGTAAAGGTGTTTGCTATGACTAGAGAGGAAGCTGCAGCTGCACCAGAGGTTGTCACGGGTATGGTTCGGTTATTTGATTCAGCAGTGTACTTACTAATTGATTCTGGTTCCACATATTCTTTTTTTTCTTCAAGCATGACATTACATGAAGTTATTTTGATGCCACTAGGTAGTCCTTTAATTGTTAGTACACCTCTAAGGAGGAACGTGATTATAAGTCAAATGTATAGGGTTGTGAACTTTTCATTGATGATGCTAGATTGGTAGTGGATTTACTACCTCTAGACCTAAAAGGCTTGGATGTTATACTTGGAATGGATGTCATGAAGAAGTGTAAGGCAAAGTTAGATTGTGGCCTTAAAGAAGTGAAATTTGATGTAGGTAACAGTGAGAAGGTGATTTTGAGGGATGACAAGAAAACACCAGCATCAAGAATTATTTCGGCCTTGCTAGCTGACAGAATGATGGGAAGTTAGAAGATTTTCCCATTGTGAGGGAATTTCCAGATGTGTTTCCAGAGGATTTACCTGGTTTGTCACCGGTAAGGGAAATCGAGTTTGCTATTAACTTGCTTCCCGGTATTGCTTCTATGTCGATACCACCTTATAGAGTGGCTCCAGCTGAGCTAAAGGATCTTAAGGAACAATTGGAGGAACTGTTGGAGAAGGGGTACATAAGATCAAGTTCGTCACCATAATGAGCATCGATCCTATTTGTTAAGAAAAAAAATGGGACATGGCGGATGTGTATCGATTACCGGAGACTCAACAAGGTGACTATTAAGAACAAGTATCTTCTGCCTCATATTGATGATCTGTTTGACCAGTTGTAGGGAGCAAGGGTCTTTTCCAAGATTGATCTCAGATATGTCTATCATTAGCTTAGAATTAGGGAGTCTGATAAAATCAAGACAACTTCAAGACATGGTATGGGCATTACGAGTTCCTAGTCATGCCATTCGGTTTGATCAATGCTCTAGCTTCTTTCATGGATCTTATGAATAGAGTCTTCAAGGAGTATCTGGATCAGTTTGTCATAGTGTTTATAGATGACATCCTGGTGTATTCCAAGAAAAAAGGGGAACATCTTAAAATAGTGTTACAAACATTGAGGGAGAGGGAACTTTATGCCAAATTCAGCAAATGTGAATTCTG
>JANSVA010106072.1:0-10402 GCA_025504915.1 Erythroxylum reticulatum
TGATTTATAAATGCGATTAAAATGTGAATTGTGAGTTATTTGCGTTAAAAATTTATTTGGAGACCATTAGTATTATTTCAAAATTTTTGGTGGCTTATGGAAGGGATAAGTGGCTTACATACTTAAGGACATATGTTGAAATAATAAGGTGACATCTAGCACCTTAGGTGTAAGGTTTCTGCATGTTGTTTCAGCCAAGCTCATTCTCTTCTCTTCTCATCTCATCTCTTACCACCGAAACTTGCTGTTGTCTTTCCCTTCTTATGTTTTTCTTGAAGCTATGCTAAATTAACACACTAAATACATGCTTTTACCCATCAGAAAATAGCTAAAGAACCAGTTGATTGTTGTTGTTTCATCATAGCTGAAAGTCATTTAATTCCATCTTGAATGTGTAATGATCGAGTACTGAATTGGAGTGATTTTTTGAGCTGGGATTAGACCTAAACAAGTAAGTAAAAGATTAGTGTTTTTGGTATAGTTAATTGGTGACAAATAGACTAGTAATTAAGTGACAAATGAATCAATTATTGTGTGACAAGTGGACCAATAATTAGGAAACATATGGACTGATTAATTAGTAACATATATGGCAGCATCTAGAGTGGATTAGTGGCAGCATCTTGATTAGGCAAATGTAAGACATGCCTTAGGACAAATGTTGTGCTATAAAGTTGACACCTAGCATGTTGATGGAGCAAATTCTAGCAGCAATGTTTATGTGGTTTCTCTCACCTTTCTCCACGAAATTTCTCCAAATTTCTCCTCTCGAATTTTCCTAAACCCTAACCAATTTGCTGCACTAAAACCAACTTTTTACATTACACAAAATAGCTAAGAAAACTAGCTAAAAGTTACCTTCATCTTGCTGTCCAAAATCGGCCTGCTTTTATCATAAGTTTGTGATGAATTTTGCTTACATGGAGACTTGATTTAATTTGAAGTTTGAGCTGAATTGAAAGCCTAACAAGTAAGTGACAATCTGATCTTTATGATATGTTTGGTAGTATAAGAATTATGCTTGAATTGGAATGACATTTATGAGATATTGGTGAAGATGTATGTTGGAATATTATGAACTAGAGAATTTTCATTGAATAGACTTCGGTATTCTAATTATAACTTAAGATGTAGATTTCTTAATGGTTTGATTCTTAATTTATATTAAACTATAGATATATGTATACAACTTTTCTGAAGAAGCCTAATGTTAATTCTATCTCTAAGAATTTCAAAATTAGGAGTTTTGTTACAGTTTAAAAACTGTCTGAACTCTTTTAGATATAACTTTCAGTGTACTGAATCAAATTGTATAATTATGGTGTTATTAGAAACTGGAAACATAGTGGAACAATTGTATAGAAGAAATTGTTACTAAAATACACCATTTTCCTTGTCATAATGATCATGCAAAGATATCCCAACAGGGGGTGCTAGGATGAAAATGCTGAGGTGTGCTGGAATTTGACAACTGGAATGTTTTTACTGATCATTCTTCGATATTTTGTCTATATTTTGATCAGAAGATTTACAAATGAAATTATTCTTAATTTAAATTGAACTAGAGACATTTGTATGAAAATGTTAAGAAAAAATTGAATTTTAATTCTATCCTTAAGGATTTTGAAATTGAGCTTGAAAGTAAGTCTTGGCTTAGGCAGTAGCATTACTAGGGATAGAAATCAGTTCATATTGTTTTTGAATAAACTGTATTGATATAGGCCGAATCAGACAAATATGTCTTCACAAAAGTTATAGATTATTCTCTTAGCTTTTGATTGGTATAAAGTTTGTGAGTTTTTGATATTGGAATTTAGATACATGAGGTGTACAACTTGAATACATGATCATATAAGCCAAAATTTCAAATGTACATAGTCTGTGATATTTTGAGCATAACCCATAGAATAATGAACCAAATTGAATGATCTTGGTGTAATTAGAAACTTAAAACATTTTCGAACAACTTTCCATAAGGAAGTGTTGTCTAATTTTTCCATTTACCTTATCAGAATAATTATGTAAAGTTGACTTCAAAGCATATTATGAGAAAACAATCTAAAATGATCAATTGGGTTGTGAAACTGGTTTTACATTGTTTTATTATGGTCCAAAACCTAAGTAAAAATTAAATTAGTGAGGGTTTTACTATCGAAATGATATGGTGACAAAATCTTAATAAGATGCCCAGAATTGTCATTGAACATACAGTGTGCATATTGTCTATACATTGATGTGCATAAAGAAAGACTTATACATTTGTGCAAAATTGTGATATATGTAAATGTGTTTTGTATGATATAGAGGAGCACATTGGATGCTAGTCAAATATTACTAGATCATCCAGGCACTAGCATGTTGGAGTGTACTGTGAGTAACCTAAAATGGTCCCACCTTGATTTGTTTTGTTTATTACTTAATTGAATTTGATATTGATGAATGTGTACTGAATTCTGTACTAAATTTTGGACAATAATTGTCCAAGATGTTCAATGCATGTGAATATCATTGGATGTACTACTTGTATGTGAATGATACTGCCTACTTGAATATTTTGATTCTCAATTAGAAAGTTGAATGCCGAATTTATGTTTGATGACCTATGAATGATATTTGAATTCTCAACGAAAGTTAAATACCGGACTTAGGTCTGATTACTATGAGATTTTGATTGTGAATTATGAATGTCTGCTATACATGACTTAATTATATATTTGATGCATTTCATAAATGTATGCTCAGATAAAGGCGTTGTGATCGGAGTAGCCAATATGAAAGCGCTTTGCTCCGTGATTACTATTTCTGCACATAGAGCTATACTCCGTGATTCTGTTCTAGCTGAGCCTAATGGGCTAGTATTTGTATATGTATATGATAGGCTCTCGATCACAATAATAAAAATGAATGTGAATCGCATGCATATAGCATTCATATATGATTGAAATTCATTGAATGATTTATAAAGTTAAAATGTAATGATAAATTGATATGATCTGTTTGACTATATGAACTGTGTGATTATATAATGATTGAATTTTGTTATATGAGTGAGTCATCGAGGATGATTACTCAACTGAGTTCGTAAAACTCATCAAAAATTGCAACGTGGCTTTTAAGGTTTAGTAAAGAACTCCAGAGAGGCTCTGAGTAAAAGTTCCAGGTTGGGATTAGTGTGTGCCTACATATGTTTTCAGTGAATTTTACGTTTTTGAATTATGTTCGCAAGAATTGTACAAAGTGTATGTTTATGATTTGGTAATGAAATGACTTTATGATTGCAAGTGTTTTGTTCTGTAATGGGCCCAAGTGCTTACTAAAACTCTGATAAGTTCAATAATGATTGAAATTTTTATGATTGAAATTTTTTATAAATAAGTTGGATCAAAATTGATTATTAATTTTCCACATATATGTACATTGTTTCAAACAATTTTCAATGAGTTTTAATCGATGATTGTTTTAGCATGCCGCTCTTGTAGGCTTCGTACTCAGATATCACTCAAGATGTCGAGTACATGTTTTATGAGAGTGGGGTGTTACATTTTGGTATTAGAGCCTAAATTTAGTATCTTACATGGGCATTTTTTGAAATATATGTCAAGTTACATGCATTTAGTCATGTCATAGCCGGCAGTAACAACTGATCCCCAGTCTGAGTTGCATGTATATTAGTCATATACATAAGCATTTGTTAAGTGTTTGAATTGATGGAAGTAGTGGGAAGAATAATGATCTGTCTGAACGTGAGAAAATGAAAGTTTATGGATATGTAGATATGAGAAATAGTATATGGTTAGATATCATAAATAATGATTTAATACCTTTGAATTGGGGAATGTATTATGGAATACGACATCAATCGTATATTGTGGTAATATATATCCCCGAATGTGATATAGATGTGAATATTTATCGTGGATTGGTTAAGAAAAATAGAGAAATAAGTGGAAATGATGAGATTAAAGTATATAAGCAGAATGAAATGAAAAAAAAATTATTATGATCCTAAGAAGATGAACTTAGAACTAATTTGGTTATTGATTAATGTGACAAGAGTTATGATCCACTATAAAAATATGTTAATAGAATTGAGATCAGAATTTTAGGATGATTATGTATCTATAATTCCAAATTGATAAGTGAACATACGTATGTATGACGATATAATGGTAATTGGAAGAAGGGATAATGATAGTGATATATGTAAAAGTTATGACGATTAAGTTAATTTGTTATTTTATGAACACATATTTAATAATGGGATCACCATCACAAGTGAGAGAATC
Organism: Erythroxylum reticulatum; assembly: GCA_025504915.1. Taxonomy (NCBI): domain Eukaryota; kingdom Viridiplantae; phylum Streptophyta; class Magnoliopsida; order Malpighiales; family Erythroxylaceae; genus Erythroxylum; species Erythroxylum reticulatum. Next base: position 4,287 of record JANSVA010106072.1, read on the forward strand.
GAGCACATAAGTATTATATGCGTGGAGATGTTATAGAAAGAAATTCATGATATATGAATATTTACTAGTCATAGTCCCCATAGTTCAAAATCTAAGATGAATTAAAGTAACACATGAAAATGCTTATAATGATCAATCAGGGATAGATTGAGACTGTTAATGATGTTATGATGTGTGATTAATTAGAGGAAAAAGAAGAAGGGCACGATTGTGGCATAGTCCCCTCGATCGAGGACAGGTGTAAAAAGAGAAGTATTGACCTAAATCAAATGAGATTAAGGTATCCTGAACATAAGTTATTAATTAGTAAATTGTCTTAAATACATCTCTAGATAAGATTTAATGATTTTGATGGTATATACTAAGGTATAAAGTAATGGATCTACTTAATGCTTCATTGAGCCTTATTATAAAGGATATTCTGATCATATAAGTTATGACATAAATTAATCTTATTGAGATATGATGAATAGTTGAAACTGATCTTTTTGAGGTACTAAGAATGTCTAATAAGCAATGATGGTAATAGTTGATTGATAAGGATTAGATGAACAATATGGTTGATAGTAGCAAGAAATCTTCTTTGGAAGAAAAATTACACCGAATAAGGTTAAGTAGACCAGATGGTTTACTTTTAAGAATAAACGAAAATGGAATTAATTAAAAGTGAATATTGGAGTTCTATTCCTAACAAAGACTCAAGCATAAGATGTCGGATATGCTACTGAGAGTGTATGCAATATGTTTGATGTGAAGTATCCAACTATGTGATTGGATTTTTGAAATTGAGGTAACACTCTAGCTAATGTGAGGAGAACTTAGGCCCACATTACATTATGCAAATATGATCAGGGAATATAAATTTGATTTGATGAATGTGTTACTAACACAAGAAGTTAAGATTGTGAATAAATTGAAATGAGGGAAGAAACTAGTAATAATGGTTAGACATTGCAATATATCAAAGGGTAATTAGAGGAAGTCAAATGAATGGAGAAACTCATTCGAGAAAATGAGACAATAAGGGAAAACTGAAAATAACATAAGATAATATTACTTCATTGAGGAATTGATTATCTAAGGAATTACAAGAACTAATCGTGAGTACATAGAGTTTTGGCAATATTTGTTTGAATTAACAATGCCCCCAACATTATTATGGCTTTAAAGGATAATGTGATCCAATTTTGGTTGAATTAAATAGTGACTATGATCATAAATGGTATTTAAATGTATTCCAAAAAGTTATTTTAAATGTATTCGGAAAGTTGAAAAGAATATTTTAATTACTTAAAAAATTTACGATTTTGAATGACTATGAAATTCTATCTGTGTATTAAAAGTGAAAGCTATAAGTGGCATATTCAGTTATATGAAGCATTGCATATAATGCATGTCCAGATAAAGGTGTTGTTATTAGAGTAGCCTGTCCAAAAGCTCTTTAGGCTCAGAATTCTACACATAGAACTTTACTCTGTGACTTCTATTTTAGACTGAGCCTAATGGCCAGTATCTGTCTTTTGTATCTGAAAGGCACTCCATCACAACAAATAATAACAAATTTGGAGATTTTGTAATATGTAGCGATGTCTCACATTAGAAATTAAGATGCACTTTGTTGTAATATAATAAACTAATTTTGTATGCATAGAGACAAATAAAATCTCATGACTTGAATATTTGATACATGATTTGAAATTTGTTGAAATAGCCATTGGTTTGACAGCTTGGAGACACTATATGTATAGTGAGACATTTCGGATAGTTTATAAAAATATGCAGATTAATAAAGTTTGAGGTACTTAGTGAGTTTAAAGGAATTTTATATGACACCGAGACAATGGATAGAAGTATTGAAGGACTATGATTGTACAAATGAGTACTATCTTCGTAAAACCAGTGTACATATCTGACAATTGAACAGAAAATTTAATAAAGGAATAGCACAAATTCATATATTGTGGTTACTAAATCTAGTGCATTGAAGAGCGTAGAGTATTGAGTTGACTTTTGAGTAAATCAAAGTATTATTAGCTAACGATTTTAAAATCAGTTTTACATTAAATGATTAGCGAAGCCCAAATTGAGGATCCAAAAATTATGAATCTTATTGAGGAAATTAATAATTGATAATGAAACTAAATTTTGAGTATGAATAGGAAATTGATACCTTTTGTTTATTATATGAAGATTTTGTGCACAACAAAGATGATTGAATAAAAGATTATTAGAGAAAGCATAAACAACTTATGCTATACATCTTAGTAGGAATATGATGAAATAATGTTTGATGGTTATGGATGTAAAAAAAAAAACAAGTGACTATATGTAATTGTTACCAACAGTCTTAACTGTTGGAGATATGCTTAAAGCTTATATTATGGAGATCAAAGGAACATGAGGTCAAAGTTTAGTTTTAATTAACCTTAAGCATAATAATCAATATCATAGTGATATCATTAGAATATCATATGAAGTGTTATACGACAGAAAGAGTCGACCGCCTTTATATTTGGATGAATAAGGCCTAAAAATAGTTTAAGGCTAGAATTGATGGGAGATGATGATGATAAGTGAAATTGATGTGTATTAGAAATTGATTCAAGAAAGACAAATGAATTACGTGGATCAACACTGAAGATCTTAAATAAAGTGAGCTAGACAAATGAGTTAAGTATATTAATACTAAAGAGATGTGAATTATCAAGCAATAGATGAATTGTTTTTGAGAGTATCACCTTGTCAAGGTGTTCTCAGTTTGGGAAAAAGTATAAACTAAGCCGACGTAAATTGATCCACCTGAAATTATTGTAAAAATAGGATCATAACATATGAGTTTGTAACATCAACAAAGATGCTTAAAATACATAAAGTGTGATATGTGAGTATGTTAAGAAATATTGATATGATCCGAAAAAGATTCATTATCTGCATAGGAAATGAGAATTTTGAGTAATCTGAAATATATTGAGGAAATAGACAAGATAGCGTGATATCTGGATAAGAAATTGCAAATCAGATTGATTCCATTGACTATAGTCAAGTGGAAAAGAATCATTTGAGTAAGGAATTCACATGAGAAACGAAGGAGCATATGAGGAATCAGTACTCCTACCAATTCAACCATTCATGTAAGAATTTCGAGGACTAAATTTTTTGCTAGGAGGGGAGAATTGTAATATCCTGTTACCCATGTTAAGGCTAGAATTGTGATTTATGAGGAAGTACTAAGAAATTAGGAAATGTATATCATGCTTTAGTTAAATATGACATGCACATTTTTGCACATGAATATGATTGTACATGCATTCATTAACATTTTTAGGTATAATTGATTTATAAATGTGATTAAAATGTGAATTGTTAGTTATTTGCGTTAAAATTTTATTTAGAGACTATTAGTATTATTTCAGAGTTTTTGGTGAATTTAAGGTACATTTGGACTAGGAAAAATGCCAAGTGTTAGGATAAATTGATATATGAAAAATTTGGATGATTAACCCTAAAATTGAGCGACATTTGGCATAGTTAATTGGTGACAAATGGACTAGTAATTAAGTGACAAATGGATCAATTATAGTGTGACAAGTGGACTAATAATTAGGAGACATATGGACTGATTAATTGGTGACATATGGCAGCATCTAGAGTCGATTAGTGGTAGCATTTTGATTAGGCAAATGTAAGACATGCTTTAGGACAAATGTTGTGCAGTAAAGTTGACACCTAGCATGTTGATGGAACAAATTCCAGCAACAATGTTTCTGTTGTTTCTCTCACCTTTCTCTATGAAATTGCTCCAACTTTTTGCTCTCTAATTTGCCTGAAACTTAGCCAAATTGTTGCACCAAAACTAGATTTTTACCTTGCACAAAATAACCAAGAAAACCAGCTGAAAGTTACCTTCATCTTGTTGTCCAAAATCAACCTGTTTTCATCATAAGTTTGTGATGAATTTTTGTTGCATGGAGACTTTATTTAATTTGAAGTTTGAGTTGAATTGAAAGCCTAACAAGTAAGTGACAATCTGATCTTTATGATATGTTTGGTAGTATGAGAATTATGCTTGAATTGGAATGACATATATGAGATATTGGTGTCGATGTATTCTGGAATATTATGAACTTGAGAATTTTCATTGAATAGACTTTGGTATTCTAATTATAACTTGAGTTGTATATTTTTGAATGATTTAATTCTTAATTCCTATTAAACTAGAGACATATGTCTACAACTTTGCTGAAGAAACCAAATATTAATTCTATCTTTAAGCATTTCAAAATCTTGTTAGAATTAGGGTTAGGAGTTCTACTACAGTTTAAAAACAATCTGAATTCTTTTAGATATAACTTTTAGTATATTAAATCAAATTGTATGATTCTAGTGTTATTAGAAACTGAAAACATAGTGGACCAATTGTCTAGAAGAAAGTGTTACTAAAATATGTTAAGATAGTTAGTAATTAGTTTATATTGTTTTAATAAATGAAGTGTTATCGTTTTAGTTTGTATATAGCAACATAGTACTTATATAGTAATGTGTTTTAGTTCAAGTCCTATACAGTAGCTTAGTTCTGTTGTATATATATTGAAATCTAGCTTTTGTCAACTGTACACTTGAAATAATAAAAGCTTGTATATATACTTTCTCTCTGTTCTCTCTCCCTTGAACCTTCTGTTCATAGTATCAGAGTAGTAATGATCTCGGTGATTGATCATTACTGGAGGTCGATTAGAGCTAAATACAACATGAAGAAGTGTGTTGGAGGTTTACAGTAGCTGTATTTTCTTCAGTGGTGAAGAAAGAAGCTTTGTCTTGAAGAATCGAGAGGCTAGGGTTTCGCGATTTGGACTCGGTATTTATGACTGTGACTTCAACTTGTGATTTTTGCGATAATGGAGGGTGTCTCTGCAGAATCCCCTACTGGATCAACACTGGACCCCCAATTACGAGGTATGCATGAAGAAAATCAAGTGTATCTCTAAGGTTCGAATTATTTAAGTATGAGTTTAGTTACTGCAGTACTGAATGGGGGCAATTTTTTGAGCTGGAGTAGATCTACAAAAATTACCCTAGGAGCTAAGATGGAATTAGGTTTATAGATGGAACTTTTCCAAAACCTAGTCCAGGCTCAATTGAATGTGATAGGTGGATTAGGACTGGTTATATAGTTAGATCCTGGATCTTAAATTCGATATCAAAGGATATAGTTGAAGCCTTTATCTACAGAAATTATGCCCAAGAACTGTGGTCAGATTTGGTAGAAAGGTTTGGGGAAGGCAATGGACCTTTATTGTATCACTTACAGAGGCAAATTCGTTTTGCATCTCAGGGTAATATGTCTATAAAAATATTTTACTGGTTTGAAGAAATTGTGGGATGAGCTTTATGTCTCATGCCTATCCCGCAATGCACTTGTGGGGCAGCAGCACAATGTAGCTGTGGAGCACCTAAAGCTTTGGCTGATTTAACTTCAATGAATCAGATAATGCAATTTCTGATGGGATTGAATGAAATCCTTGATCATGTTAGGAACCAGTTACTAATTATGGAACCACTACCTTCTATTAATAAGGCCTATTCTATGATGTTGAGGGTAAAAAAACAAAGAGAAGTTCATATGGTTTTTGGTGAAGGAATAGATCATAGCGCGTTGATAGCAAGTACTGGAGGTGGTAAGAGAGTTCTAGATGGGGGAGGAAAACATTCCAAACAAAAGTGGGGGAATGGTGATAAGAGTGAATTGTTTTGTAACTATTGTAAGAAAAATGGACATTTAAAGGAGAATTATTTTAAACTCACATATAAGGAGTTACAAAATAGAAGAGGGAAAGGGACCGGGAAATCTTATACTGCTAATACAGTAAATGATATCATTCATTCACTGTAGATAGTAGTAAATCAGTTATAGATGGTTCTGTCAATACTACTAATCCTCCACTATCTGAATTGATTAAGTAAGAGTTGCTAGAGCTAGTTAAGAACAAAGCCCTCATTGATCCTCTCATGGTGATGTTGGATCGGAAAAAGAAAGCATGTTATATTTGGAGAAACGGTAGATTTCAAAACTTTTAAAAAATCATTTTTCCAGCGGAAGCAACAAATCCAAATCATCA
>JANSVA010106103.1:0-10401 GCA_025504915.1 Erythroxylum reticulatum
CTAGTCCAAATTTGATCCTCTAGATGATAGAATTGGTCTTTAAGGTCTTCATGAGAGTTGTAGATCCTGAATTCCTACTTCTATTCATTAAATGGACACCTTAATCTGAGGTATTTAGTGAAAGTTATGCCTGATGTCCTGATACAGGTTTAGTATGGCGAAGGGCAAGTACTGCTTCGTGTTTGATTCCGAATGTTGGGCTTCAGAGTTGGGGTCCAGCATACCTTATTTGAATTGGTTGATTGAACATTGGAATTTAATATTGAGCATAATGCATACCAAGGAAAACTTACATGTACATAAGTGATTTATATGCATATTTATTGCTTATAAGTGTATAGTATAATTATGCAAGTGTGATTTTGACACCTTTCTAATGGCGATAAGTTATGAATTGCATGTATGAACATAGATACATATTTTATGACTTGAAATGTACATCATATGACTTGTCAATATATGAATTTTCAAATTGGCAAATGGTTTAAGGAAATGTTATAGTGCCTCCTTTATTGTCTTAGTTATAGATAGATAGGTAGGCCTATAGGTTACAGTGCAGCCGCTATAGTTTGACACCACTGGTGTCTGCAGTTTGATACCTTCGGGTATCTACAGTTTGATATCTTCGAATATCTACAGCATCTTTTATCCCACATAAAATTTGCAGGCCTAACACAGAAAGTAAAGTAAAGAGATATAAATAAGAAATATAGTATGATAACATAAATAATCGGTATATGAATGAGCATTTCAATTTGTATTGATTATTTTGTATCACCGAGTGTTGAATACCAACGTTTGAGCATTGAAGGTGAATATATGGTATATGAAAAAATATTGAAGCATTTTTTCATTATTTATTTGATTAAGTATGTCATCATTATCTATATTTGTGTGATGTTCATAAATGTATGTGCTTGTAGGATGACTACTGTGGGTGGTCATCCAAACTAAGTGTTTCCCCATTAAGCTTTTAAACTTAACACAGGTATTAATCTATGTAGGTCCAAGTCATAAGAGTAAAGTACTTTTGGAATGTGTTTTTAGTTACAGATGATTGTACATGTAATGGAGAAAGGAAACTGTATGTTTTGTTTTTGATTACCATGCAAATGTAAAGATGTATTACTACTATTAAATGATAATGTTAAGCATTAGGAAGTTTTGTAATGTGTATATGTATAACATTGAATATAATTTTATGATGATGAATGTGTGTATAGGAATTTGGTTGCTATGTGTGTGGATGCTTATAGGTTCCATATATGAGGTGTTACACTTCCCATACCAATACTGATTTTGATCTATTTATCTAAAATGCTTGCTTACTATAAGACTAGCGTGAGATATACTTCCTCTACTAATGCTATTTTTTCTTTCATTTCCAAAAACTCATTGTGCTATTTCAAGACTATATGTGTCCTACTTTGTAAACTAAAGAATGTCACTTTGTGGACAAGTACTAATTACACTCTATAGCCTTAATTCTAGCTTGAGCTTAATTTTTCTATCTTCTTTATGATAAATCTCCTTCCCGATGACATTTTCCTCAACAAATATAATATGTATACATGAAATAACATATAAGAATGCAAAAATTATAGTCAAAATATTTAATAAAAATTGAAAAACTATATTAGTTAAAGCACAAAAATTATTGAAAAATCTTGGAAATTTTCACCCCCCACATTTAAATGTGGCATTACCCTTAATGTCAAGCAAATAAGATAATCATACTTAACTAGTATAGGTAATTAAGAATTCTCCCCTAATTCCATGCAAGTCTAAGAAGTAAAACTCCAAAATATCCCAAAAAAATTTACCTAAAAATAAAATAAAAAGAGTAAAGGAAATAAAAAGAAAATAAAACAATAAAAAATTTTATAATTGATGGTTTAGCTCCCTTTAAATGCTTCTTAGATGTTTTTTAGTTGGACTCCTTTTAAGCTCTTTACTTATCCTAAATCACTATTATGACGAGCTAAATTCCCATCTTGCACAAAGCATGAACAAGAGAACAGGAATTAGCAGGATAAATCTTTAAATCTCTTATGTATGTATATCACCAATATAGAGTCAAGGTTTTAAATTCCAAGTCAGATATTTCTTTAGTGTAAGATAATGGCTTTAAATCCTTTTTTTCCATTAAAACACCATCACATAGGATACAGTCCTTTTTTTCATTAAGTCTTAAGGATTTACAAATTTTCCCTGAATCATTGCCACTAGCCTTAGGGGTTGTATGCTTACTAAGGTCAATAGCATCCATCTAAAATCTGTCCTTACTAAGGGGAAAGGTATTTTAAAGTTCAATATATATAGTACTTAACTTGCTTCTTGCCCACCCTAAATGTAAGTTTTCTCTTAATAGAATCAATCATAGCCCCTCCACAATGTAATGACCTATAATACTATTATCTTTATAGATTTAACAACTAGTGGTGCTCTCATTAAAACATATAATTTGATTAAGAATATGGCTTAAAAACCACTATCAATGGTCAAGTGAAATAATTATCTCGAAGAAGGTTTTAGGTAAGTATGACCTTGACATTTTGAATCTTCTTACTACCAAAATGAATGCTTTATCTTAGAATTTGATTTTATAATAGTTAATTTAGTTGGTGCACCTAACTCATCTTATGATATTTATGGATTCCTAAGACACTTGATTGCAGATTATCAATTGAAGAACTTATTTAATAACTTTTATGTTAAATAGGTTAACTTTGTCAACAATCCTAATTAGAAGAATGACAACCTTGGTTAGAAAAACCACTCATATTTCTCCTACATTGATAAGTTCAATTTGTTTTAGAATTGTAAATAAATACATGCATGAGTTGGATGATGTTTTATGTGTTGGAAATGATCACATGCATGAGTTGTGTGTGATACGAATATGGTAACAATGATGAAAGATGAGTTGATAGTATTGTGCAGTGGAAGTGTAATACCTATTGCATGGGGTTTGTTCACAAAGTGTTTAAAAGATTTGTTGAGATCTTAATATAGAAGAGAGTTAAATAAAGTGAAAGCATATAGGAAAGTGAAAAGAAAAGCATCAGACGAAAGATAGGAATTTATAGTAGAGAGAGAAAGTTGAAAATGGTTTCACGTGCATGCATCGATTTTAAGTGTTTGCTATAATCTTGATTTTTGAGTTATGTTTTGAATGAGTTTAGGTGGTATAGAAGTGAACTAAAATGGTAAAGGAAAGTATACAAGTTAGTGATGAAGATATGCAGAAAAAAAAGAAAACGTAAAGTACAGTAATTATGCAGGAAAAATCCTAAGTGAGTCTTAATTTTTGGTGTTTGTGTTGAATCTTGGATTTTTGATTTGATTGAGTTGTGAGGAGCTGAAATGGAAGTAGAAGAATTGGTTTAAATGTTATGTGTTCATTAAATAAGATAGAAGTGAGAAAATTTGGAAAAGCAAGAAAGAAGAAGAAAACTGGTTCGGTGAAAAAATGAAGAAGATCGCAAGTCATAATTTTTCTTCATCATGATGGTGACTTTGTTGCTAAGGGTCGGAAAGCACGATTGCGACTTCGATTATGAAGTTTCAAGTAGCGATCGTGTAGCTTGCGCGTTTTTATGGAAAAATGACTATTGAATAGTTGGGATGCCGTGATCATGAGATGAGAGGAAGAAATAGACTGTGTTTGGAGGTTCAAAACCACTATGGTGACTTTGTTGGGAATGTTGGGAGTCACCATTGTGCTTAAGCTTGAAGGTGACTTTGCTAGTATGATTGGGAGTTCACCACCCGAAAGGTCGATTCACCCTGAACACCTTTCTTCTTTTGACCATAACTTTGTCATCAGACATCCAAATCACATGAGAGTTAAACCAGTAGATTCCTAACACATTTATCTAACTCTGAATAAAAATTGATATCTTTCTGGATTGATTTGTAAAATATTGATTGAATAAAAGTGAGGTAATCTGTTGGAATAGTATGACCTGGAATATTTCACTGAACATACTTCAGTATTTTGATTATATATTGATTTGTAGATTTCAAAATGGAGTAACTCTTAATTTTAATTAAACTAGAGACTCAAGGATACAAAGTCTATGAAGAAATGGAATCCTAATTCTACCTATAAGAATTTCATAATCTGATTTGAAATTGAGTTAAGAATTCTGTTGAAGCTTAAGTACAGTTTGAGATCTTTTAAGTATAACTTTCAGTATATATAACCAAATGGAACTTTGTAACTTTGTTGCTCTTCGGTTCTATTTTGATCTTCACCGAACCACAAAATTTATCTTTGTATGAGTATCGTTTGCAACACAAATTATCCACTTCAGCTATTATTTTGCTTCTCTTTAATCTTTTTTCCCTCCATCTATCGAAACCCTACTCTTCACTGTCATAGCTGGAATTTCTTTAAAGAACCAAGTAAGTGATGTTTCTAACTTTCTGAGTTTTGTGAATGATTATAATGACGTGTTAAAATTGAAAATAAATACAAGCATGAGTTGCATGATGTTTTATGTGCTGGAAATGATCACATGCATGAATTGTGTGTGGTACTAATATGGTAATAGTGATGAAAGATAAGTTGATAGTATTGTGCAGTAGAAGTGTAATACCGATTGCATGGGGTTTGTTCAGAAAGTTTTTGAAAGATTTGGTTAGATCTTAATATAGAAGAGAGTTAAATGGAGTGAAAGTATAGAGGAAAGTGAAAAAAAAGCATCAAATGAAAGATAGGAATTTACAGTAGAGAGAGAAAAATGAAAATGTTTTTAGTGTTTTCTATAAGCTTGATTTTTGAGTTGTGTTTAGAATGAGTTCAAATGGTATAGAAGTGAAATAAAATGGTATAGGAAAGTATATAATTTAGTGATGAAGATATGAAGAAAAAAAGAAAACATAAAATACAATAATTATGTAGGAAAAACCGTATGTGAGTCTTGATTTTTGGTGTATGTGTTGAATTTTGGATTTTGGATTTGTTTGAGTTGTGAGGAGCTGAAATGGAAGTATAAGAATTGGTTTAAATGTCATATGCATTCATTGAATAAGATAGAAGTGAGAAAATTTGGGAAAACAAAGAAATAAGAAAAAGAAAACTGGTTCGGTGAAGAAGTGAAGAAGATTGCAATTATGATCATGCTTTAAAATGATTGTGACTTAGCTATTAAAGGTCGCGACTTCGATTATTAAGTTGCGAGTTTTCTGGAAAAATGGCTATTGAAAAGTTAGGATGTCATGATCATGAGTGAGACGAAGAAATAGACTGTGTTTGGAGGTTTAAACTCATTAAGGTGACTTTGCTAGGTATGTTGGGAGTCACCATCGTGCTTAAGCATGATGATGACTTTGTTTGTATAATTGGGACCCGAAGGGTTGACTCACCCTGAACACTTTTGCTTCTTTTGGAAATAACTTTGTCTTCCGACCTCCAAATGACATGAGACTTGAACCAATAGATTCCTAACACATTTTTCTAACTCTATAATAATTGATGTCTTTTTGGATTGATTTGTAAAAGATTGATTGAATGAAAGTGAGGTAATCTGTTGGAATAGTATGACCTGGAAAATTTCACTGAACATACTTCAATAATTTGATTATATCTTGATTTGTAATTTTTCAAATGGAGTGATTCTTGATTTTTAAACTAAGGGCTTAAGGATACAAAGCAATTGAAGAGATGGAATTCCAATTTTGCCTATATGAATTATAGAATCTGATTGGAAATTGAGATAAGAATTATGTTGAAGCTAAGTATAGTTTTAGATCTTTTAAGTATAATTTTCAGTATATAGAACCAAATAGAATGAAATTAGTATCATTAGAAACTTAAGACTTGTGAGAATAACTTCTTGATGTGAATAATTGAGCAAAGTGGACCTAAAAGTTAGTTGTGAGATAAATCTGGATTGAGCAATTAAGTGTGGTTTCACATGATTGATAATGTGATAAGATTAAGGATAAGAAACTCGAGAATTTGTCATGAACATGCATCATACATATTTGGTATACATGGATGTGCATAAATGATTTCATAATCAAGCACAATAGTAATATGTGTTTGTGTTGAATGTTATAGAGGAACGCATAGAGCGACCACTTCCAAATATTGCCGGAACTTTAAGGTAATAAGTAAAAAGGGAGCTTTAGTAAGTAATCTAATGGTCAATTTTGTAAGTAATTCTTGATGAATATTCATAAGAAATTTATTAAAAAATCCTTGAGTATTTTGTATGTAATTTTGATAAACTCAATTGTAAGTAAATGTTTGTAAGTGATCTTTGTGTATCTGTAAGTAATTCAGTAAGAAGTTTTTGATGGTTTTGCTTTGATTGTTTTGTTTGCTATTGATTTGGAACATTGAATGATTTACAAAGTTGTCAGTAATATTTATGATGCTCACATTTTATTTTGTTCTATTTAGTACTAAATTGAATTAGGTTTTATACTGATTGTGTTCTGAACCTCGGGACCATGAATGTCTAAAATGTTTAATGCATGTAAATATGATTGACTAATTATTATGCACATGAAATGAATTTGTTTGGTTTTGTAACTATCAATTCCTAGTTGTGGGTAAATAGGCATGCCTAGAAGGGTCTATAGCTGCTTTTGTGACACTTTAGTGTCAAGACTTCAGTCTCCGTTTATGACACTTTTGTGTCGAGACTTCAGTCTCCCTCTGTATAAGTCCCGTTACCCACTTTTGTTCATAGAATAACAATCATTTGATTTTGTATACTTAAATATGTTTGATTTTTGATCTAGACAAAGATACTATGTTCTAATTCTTAAGGGTTTATACCTTCTTTTGATATTCAGTTTTGTTTTCTGTACATTCTGTTTTGAGATACATTATGTTTGAATTGTTTGTTTCGATAAACTACTAATGTATGCTTCTATATGTCATGATTATGTATAATTAGTTGCCAGTTTATGTATAGGTTGTTACTACTCATTAGGCTATATGCTTAGTACGGTAGATTTTCCCTGTGAAGGTTTAGATCGAGGATTATAAAGACTAGGACGAGTCAAACGTAATGGCCAATGGAGTCTAAGTCTTGTTTTGATAAAAATGTATTAGAGTTTATTTTGGCTTGTATATAAAGTGTATGACTTTAAATTGTTGTAAGTTTCTGTAATAACTATTTTCAGGCTGGTTTCGATTTTTGAAACAAATTTTTATTAAGTTCATATGATATAATATATGTATGGTTTGGAACAAGATTGTTTTAAGTTCAATGTATAATATGATGTATGTTTGTTCTGAATTGCTTCTAATGGAAGATTTTGAATGCTATGCTTCTGCAAAATGTTTTGGTTTGTTTGTACTGTGTTATATGATATCCACATATCCTCCCAGGGAATATTTAGGCATTACACTGCACTTTGGTGATGGTAATCTTATAGAAAGTGTTATGATAAGAAAAAGGCATGAATTATCTTAGTGAAGAAGGGTTACTAAATTTAATAACTAGGCATATATGAGTTTTGTGCCATACTTTCAAGATATTTTATCTAGTGAAGAATTCCACTATTGGCTTGTAGACTTATAGTTTTAATGTGTTCCAAGGTTTTTATTAGAACTAAGTTTTAATGTGTGCCTTTTATTAGAAGCATGCATTAAAGCAATATTTTAAAAACTAGACTAAACATTGAACCGATCAAAGAAAAGGTCTAAGGATTAAAGGTTTAACCAGTAGTGAACCATGATAAAACTAATATATAATAAATAAGAACTAAAATTTATAATAATAAGTAAAAATAAAATATTTTATTAAAATAAAAAACATTAATGTCTATTATTATATAATTAACTAATAATAAATAAACATGAGTCTAATATAAAACTTAAAATAACAATAAAATTCAAAATTATATTTATGAAGGAGCTTGTGTCTTATCATCATCAAAAGCTCCAAATTCTCTAACATTATTTAAAGACTCATAAATTGCACTTTCTATTGGGACCCTGGCCTCGTAATTCATGTGTCTGACATCCTAACCGACATCTAAACGTATGCTCCACAAGGGTGGCGATCCCCTACCAGGACAATTATCAAAATAACACCCTTCTTCTATTTTAGGATAGATTTATTTGGGAAAACCTCATTCATATTGCACCTATCTTAAGGTAATTAGCATAACTGTCATTCGGGATATCAGATTAATACCGTCTTAGGATGGTTTGAAACAGGAAGACTTTGAGGTCTACAATTTCCATGAAGACCTTAACGGCGGATTCTATCGTCTGAAGGGTTAAAAATGGAACAGACGATAGCATAAGATGAATAGTGTACAGAAGGAGGAGTTTAGGTCACAAAGGCAAAAAGCAGACGAAGCAAAATAACAAACGAAAAAAAAGACGGGCAAAGCGGAATGACAGATGAAGTGGAAAGATAGACGTAGGGGAAAGACAGACAAAGTGGAAAGACAGACAAAGCGAAAAGACAGAAGAATGGCAAAGTAGACGTTTCAGATGGTCAACTTAAGACGAAGCAAAAGTCAACCTAAGACAATACATATGGTCAACTTAAGATGAAGCAAAAGTCAACCAAAGATGATATAGTTCTTAAGATGAAGCATCTTTATAGACGATACAACTCTTAAGACGAATAATGTCATCACAGACGATACATCTTTATAGACGATACATCTTTACAGACGATGCATCTTTTAAGACGAATGACGTCATGATAGACGATCTGACGTCATCACAATCGATACATCTTTACATACGATACATCTTTATAGATGATGTATCGCTTATAACAAATGACGTCATCATAGACGATATGACATCATTACAAATGGTACATCTTTATAGACGATGCATCTCTTAAGATGAATGACATCATATAAACGATATGACGTCATTACAAATGATACGTCTTTACAAATAATGCATCTCTTACGACGAAGCGTCTTTGCAGATGATATAACTCTTAAGATGAATGACATCATCACAGACGATACGTCTTTACAGACAATACCGATGTATACTCCTAAGCATCTCCCTTCTAAGGAATATAACTTACGACCCAAAAGTCCAAAAATTCTACACTATATACCGTTGGAAAACTCAAAGAGAGACCTACAACTTTTTAGAAGGCACATTTGTCTATATCGACCTTGATAGAATAACTTTTCCCCCAAATTCAAAACACGAATCCTACCCTAATGAAAACTTGAAATTTTCATTTGAAGACTTGCAATGCCATAAATAACTATAATGTATATGTATTTCATTCAAATAAAAATATGAGTTTTATAAAGCTTTAGTGGGCATTTTAAGCTGAAAATACATTAATATCTTACAATCCCAAAAATACAAAAGGAACTTGAATCAAGGTTTGCTCAAATGCAACTAAAGTCTTGCTTTACAAGGATGGCTTCAAATACAAAATATAAAAAAATTGGATTGACGCCTTGACCCTTGTCTACTTGATATCTTGCTCATTACCTGGATGTGGGGGAGGAAAAAGGGGGTGAGCTTAAGCCCATGGGTAACAATTTATAACTGCTAATAAGCAAAACCATTTATAAGGATATTTCCAATGTAGAAATTCATATTAATGCAAGTTATGCATGCATCGCTTTTATCAATTACCATGAGCATGTGAACATATCAAAATGGTTCTAGTGGATCCAAAATAGAACGTACTACACAATTCCCATAAGGGTCTTGTGTAGCCATAAACTTAGGGGAGTCCATGAAGGAGCTTCATACCATTAGCGAGTAGGCGGGAGAAACCTTTACTTGGTCAACGTGCACATGACAAAACTTAGGGGACCACCACAAACCCAAATAACATGTATTTCACGACTTATAAAGCATATTGCTTAAAAAGGCACATTTCAGAAACTTGATATCCTTCCAAAAATCATTTATATATATATAAGATAAAAATTCATATGCAACATATGCAGCACGTTCGCAAAGCATTGAAAGAGTACTAAACGCACATTTTTGACGTAATTAGAATCATTTATTTCCATCTCTTGAAGGAAACTTTAAAGGCATATTACTTAATTATAAAAGTTAAACCCACCTTGAATCTCCTTGCTTGAAAGCTTGTTCAAGGATATCTCTCCTCTTGCTCCTCTTACCTCCCTTCAATATTAATAAAACTTCATTAAAAAAAAGACTCCAATTGGAAACCCAAAGAAACCGATGCATGAATTGTTCCTAGAATACTTAAACCCATGCATTTTCTAAGCTTCATGAGCCAAAACCCTTCCAAAATCTCAAGTGCTAAAATGTTCTTACCTTAACCCTTCACTTAAATGAAGGGATGTTTGGTTCAAAAGAAAGCTCTTATCTTTCTCTACGTTTTTCCATCCTTGATAACTCTCAAAATCCCTCTTGAAGGCTTAGTAAAATTAAAACCTAGCTTAACTCTCCTTTTT
>JANSVA010106114.1:0-10401 GCA_025504915.1 Erythroxylum reticulatum
ACACTCTTCCCATTTCCATGGATTTTAATATACTTCAAGCACCTACTCCTGTTATCGAACCACCCTGTCGAAAGTGCCACCACCGGTTCATGGTCTGGATGGTATTGGTTATCGCATTCTGACGGACCACCGCCGTCTCCTCCCTTCTGAAAGCTGTTGAGTGTGAGAGTTGCCTTGGTGTGTCCGGAGACTGGAGGTGAACATTTGTAAATGGCGTAGAGCTTGTTTTGAACACAGCAATCGGAGTCATTCTCTCGGTTACACTGTCCTGGAGGTGGTTTCTTGCCCCTTATCTTACCACTAGGGTTGCAAGTTGCAGACTCAACAAAAGAAAAACTTTGAATAACGAAGAAGATGAGGAAGAAGAAAGCAAGAGAAAGATTCTTCATCTTCCTGTTCTTCTTGTATTGTTGTTTAATATTCAAGAAACGTTTGGTTCGTGAAGAAACCTGAAATGGTGCAATCCCTTTTATAGAGACGATTTGAGCTACTCGTATCACACAGTTGCAGAAGAAGGAAGCAAGTAGAGAATGATGTTAGGACAGTTTTATGGTCTTGTGTTCTTCCTCAAAACAATCACATTGTCCATATATTAAGGTGGTAAGTGTGGACAAAAATGGAGTCGTGTGTGCCTCAATGTGTATATCTATTGATAAATTGTTCATCATCTTTGAGCCATAGTCTTGTCCTTACAATGACTTTGTTTAATCGGTTAATTGAAATAATATACGTACGTTGTGTGGGCTTATCCTTAGATATGATGTAATGGAGGACCATTTGTTTTTTAATCTTTTAGAGAGAAAGTAAAGGAGACAAAAATAATGGTGCATGAAGTAAAAAAAGTTAGAAGTCTTTACAAAATGATTTAAAAGGATCAACCGGTATTATGCCATCATAAAACTGGTTAAAAAAAGAATAAATTTGAATAATTTGAAAATAATTGAAAAAGATTGTCCTTATAAAAAATTAATGTTTAATTAAAAAGGACAATGTTAAATACAAATTAATTAGTTTATTTTTGTTCATAAAAAAAGGATTAGTTTATGAAAATTTGTCAATTAATTAATAAACTGGTCGATTTTTAACAACAAAAATGATTAAACTAAATCAAACTGAAAAATTGAAAACTAAACTGAAAAATTTTTACTTACAAATATTCTTATAGTTCAATACCATATTTAAGTGCTTATGACATTATACATTAATAGTAAGATAATTTCTTTTATATAGGCTTTAGAAATCTAATAGCGAACAAGTTCATTTGTGATCTTGCAAAAGGACCTCTGCGAACTATTAAATCCTATCTGGTATATTTCGTGAATGGATACAAATACCATACAGAATATCATGGACATATAATGGCAACAATAAACAATGGAGTTGCCATACTGGAAAAATTGATGGATTACTATAGTAAAATTATTGAAATACTTGAAGTTGAGTACCCTACTTTGCCAATTAAGCGATGTGTGATATTTAAATGTGACTGATATGACCCGACTCCAAATATTAAAACAAAAGTGCATAGCTGATATAATCTAGATGAAATCAACTACCAAAGAAGATTGAGACAATTTGAACCTTTCATGTTAGCAATGCAAGCGAAACAGGTGGGTTATGTCCCTTTTCTAAGCTTACGACCAGATAAGACAGATTGGTTGGCGGTTTGCAAAGTTAACCTAGAGTTGTTTTTCAATCACATGGAAAAGGAGAGCAGAGAATTGAAAGTGAAGCGTTTCAGGAAGATATCACTTTTATAAATGCATTTGTTACATATAACAATAATGAACCTTTGAACGATCTATCTAACGAATATATTAAAATTTCATTTAGAGAGGATGACGAGGGTCAGAGATCTGAAGAGGAGCTAAAGTTTGATTTTTATTCTTCTGAAGAAGAAGATGATCGTAATTTACAATTAAGTTATGATAGTGATTAAATTGTGTTTGTAATTGAATATTTTAATCAACGTCATAAATTATTTCTTGATCAGTATATTATGTACAGTATTTCATTGAAAATCTTATTCAAGGAATGTTGATATGACGACTAGTTTTGTATGGTAGTAATTCCTTCTATTAGGAGGAATGTGGCAAAATTGTCTCAACCCAAAGAATAAACAATGCAGGAAAAATCGTCACTTCATACACTAAGAATAGTTTGCCTTTCCATGGCTGATCTTCTACTTCAAGGTGTTTAGTATGATCTGGACAACGTCTCTTTCCTTATTATGTACATCTCATTTCCTTTGATGAAGTTATTATATATATATTCACATTTGATGGTCTAGACTACATATTGTTTTAAGCTTCCTTAAATCTCAAACATGACATATATACTGATAGAGGCGAGAGCAATGTCATAACGGTCTATAAAGGATTAAAGAGATCGGTTCTTTTGGAAAATTTGTCAATTCCACAAACCTCATCTAGACATTTACGTATGCATTAATATCCAGTTTTGGTTTGTTTAAAGGTTTTCTAGTATGACATTATGAAAGTTCTAAATTGATTGTGTTTTAGGTAAATCTGTTCCTGCTAGTAGTTCATATGGAGAGTCAGTCGTCCATACTAAGAGTGGCGACTCATTCACTATATCCTCTACAAGTTTAGCTATAGTGGAAACGTTGTTGCAAGAAGGTGTTTAAAAGCTTACACCCGATGGAAGAAGTATCACTGTTTCAATTGGTACGTTTGAACATGCCAGGACACTTCTCAAGAATCTAGACATCTGGGACTTATTTACCTTTACTGACTCCTATGTCACATGGAATCAAACAAAATAATTATGTTATTGTGATTTATTGATGCAATATACTAGACTCAGCTTTAAAGTTGATTTATTATTGTATCTTTAAGAAATTGTCAAATAACCTCCCTATTAGTTAGAGGTTAACCTGCGTCCTACTGAATGAGGGTTGTTATTGTTCTTCTTCTATGAATTTAATAATTGTTAACTGTCATTTTCGTCATTTGTACTTAAATATGATATTCAACAAATCGCCTCATTTTCTTTTCCATATATTGTGTAAAATATTGAATTCAAATTATATTATAAGTAGAAATTTCGATAAACAATGAATTTCAGGTAAAAATATGGGACCAAAGAGACAGAGTGAATTAATGTCCCAAGTTTAGAGGCATGTTCAGAGGTACTTAATGTGAAGGTGGATCATCACAGTCTGCAGTTCGCACTGACTCAACTTCTCTCCCTCCAGGGCCTACAGTTGCAAATGAGGCATCACCTACTGCTCGTCATGCTACACCATCCCCATCCCCATCCCCAACTCAAATATCATCCAATACCATTTTATTGGATGGAGGAGATGTCCACCAGCCTGGAGCTAAGGGACCTGACAAAAGAAATTACATAACAATTGTTAACAATATGTAAGTGAAATCACATGAATCACTATTTGTTTTTAATTAAGTTATAGGTTTATCACTTTTTTCATTGTATAAAATTACTTCTTATATTAGGTTGGTTCCATATGGACCATGTTCTAGAAATATGAATTCTAAATTTCAAGAATGGATTGGTCCTAAGGGTTATGTTTGGAAGAATATCTCTCAAGCAATAAAGGAATTTTACTTTCAGGAGCTTGAGGTACAACAACCATTTAGTTTTGTGTTATATTGATTTATATACACTAATGACATAAATATTATTACAAGATAGTACTTTAAACTTTTTTCTTTTTATTTCATAAAGAATTTTTCTAGGATTCTGATATCGACACCATCATATATAGACTATGGGAGAGGTGAGCTCGTACACGTTATCACGACTTTATTGGCGCGATACACAAGGCTAGTGTATGACTGCGTTATATTTCGAAGCAACTATGGAGTCGATGGCAGGAGTATTGGAGAAGCCCTATGGCAATGACAATCTCAAAGCATAACTCCACCAATAGATGTGGAGGCCCTAGGGGAGAGAGTCTTCTCATACATACGAAAGGATCAATAACCCACCACGAGCATGCACAGAGACATGTAAGTATTGAAACTTCACACTTATTTTGTACATGTTTTACTTTGCTGTGTTATAGATAATGGTAATGGTATAAATGTCTGGTGCCATATATGGCTATATTGAATTTTTTTTATTTGTTCAACAGGGGGACATATCATAAAAATAAGGGAAACTATGCCAAAATTTTTATTAAATATAGTTCACATCTAATCATTTAGGTTAAATATGCAAGTAAAGTCTTTAGGTATTCCTCCTATACCTACTCAGATGTTTTTGCATACTCACACGAAGAAGCATAACGGTGTGCATTCGTCAATAGCCGATGTAGAGAACTGAATGTATGTGAAATTAATGCCTTATTATTATTTCTTCTATAATCATTTAGTTTTACGATTATGAATATTCCCTTACTAATGTAAACATTGGTTCCTAATAGGACCAAATACAACAAAGCATTCAACGACAATCTCAGGAGTAACAACCTGTTGATGAGACTCAGACGTATTTTGATGTTGTCAATAGTAGGGACCGTCATAGAATGATATTTGGGCTAGGGTCATTTGTGAATACTTGTTATTCGCAATCCTCCATATCCAGTACAGCAACATATACCAAACAAGCGCAATCGTCGGAAGTAACCGAGCTTCGGGCCACAGTGGATACATTGATGGAGAGGATGAGTCACGTGCAAGAGAAGATGGACCAAATGGCTTACATGTAAGAGCAAATGAAGCTGATGGCCCAACTGAGATAGGAGCTAAAGCAGTTGAAGGTGAGGGTTAGCACCTCAGAGCACCCTCCATCGCCAGGACATTAAGATTATTATAGCCATTTGCTTTCAATTTCAAAGATATGTTATGTACATTGTAATGTTTTTATTATCAATTAAGAAAATTTGAACTTTATATCATCAATCAACTTCTGTTTAAACAAATTAAATATATAAACAAAGATATTTAATATGCACAAATAAAATTATTCACAACTGTTATGCATTTTTCATTAGATCATCAAATAAAATTTAATGTCAGGATTTTTTTTAAAAATTCTAACTTCCAATTACCAACGGTATAAAGAAAATCGTCGAAAAATTGGTTAAATATTATCAACAGAATAAAAAAAACTATCATAAAAAGTATTTCAATATTACCGACGGATTACATTATACCGTTAGTAAATTGGTCGTTTAATTTACTGACCATTCTTATTAATCCGTTGGTATCTTTACGCCGATTTATCGAAGATCAGTGTGTTTGTCGATATATTTTACCAACGGAAGGACATATGACATTTTCATCGTTATAGTTACCTACATTCAATTCTGTCAGTAAATATTAATACCGACAGAATAATTGGATTTAGCATCGGTTTTTTTCATCGGTAATTAATTGATTGCTTGTAGTGCATCATATCTTAGAAAAGTAAGAAATAAAATTTTATTTTTAATTTCATCCACGTAATTGAAGCATCATGCTATATCTTTCAATCGTTTTAAGATTATTTCGCATTTCCATAATCTCACTGGACTTCTCTCTATGCTAATAATGGTACTATTATGCAAATCACTATTAATCATGTTTATCATGAACATACTAAATATAAGTTGACCGTCATTATATTCGTGAACTTGTGACTAATCATCATGTTTCTCTTCTTTATGTTTTCACGATCCTATGCAAATATATTCACCAAAATTGTTTCAAATGAGAAGCATAAATTTTTTTATCGACAAATTAATGTTTCTTAATCAATCAACGTCAATTTAAGAAGGATGTTACCATAAATATCTTGTGTTCAACTTTTATTTTGTAGATTTTTAGCTGATCTATTCTTACTATGTTTAATTAATCAACTATTTGTATTATAGTAAAGTGAGGTAAATTTGTTATAAATTGTTTTGTAAATTCATTTATATATAAAAAGAGTAAAAGTGAAAAGGACAGCAAAGTCCATTTACCTACATGTTATTATCACTCTTACAAGTATACAAATTGGAAATTCCATACTAGCTAGTTGTCAGCTTATGAAATCAGCCAACCGGTCAAGAGTGATGAAAAGCTAATTGATTCCTATTTTTCGTTTTGGTCCTAACATAAGACAAGAATGGTCATCAGACCGCAATATCAACATATGAGTAGTTTTGGCTTTTATAGCATCCAATATGCAATCAGATAGGGCTATTGGTATCCAAAGGACATAACTTGGAGTCTATTTGTATGCATTCGAACCTCTAAACAAAATCACTTTGCATTGAAGTCGGCAATGCAATTGTGTCCATTGAACTCTCCATTTGAGACAGGCATGCAAGCATCTTTCATTTCATAAACTTTACACACACTCTCTGTGGGATTAACCTAGACTCACCACTGCTATAGTAATATTCTAGTTATTTTATTTTGACTTGCGTTACAACGTACTGTCGATTTTGGCACTGTTATCAAGGAGTGCGGTGTTTTAGTTTTTGTTTGTGATGTTAAATGGTGGTTTGTGTATATTTGTTCGTAATTGATTTCTTTTCAATTATTTTGTGATCCTTTCTTTATTTTATTTCATTTTTTTGATTTATTAAATAAAATAAAAAATTTTCGATATAGACGGAAGTAAATTCTTTTATAACTTACATTCTCTATCCTATAACAATGTTTCGATTGATCAACCTAACTTTTTTTATGGATGGGATAATCATCATAATTACTTCCATGATAGTTTGCAGAACACACAACAATTCCCGTGTGGATCAGAAGTTTCGTGTCAAAACTCAAATACATCTCTAGAAGAATTGATGAATGTTGTGATTGCTAACAATCTCCAATTTAAACAAAGCCTACAACAATAGTTCCAATAGTTCTAGCAAGAAATGGGGCATATAACATCTAGAAACCAGAACATGGCAAGCCAAATGGGTGAGATGGCGGCGAGGGTCGACTACCTGGAATCATGAATGGAATGGAAAAAGAGCAAGCATATCAACCGAAGGTATACCTAATTAAAATTAGTGCAAAAATCTTACAGAGTGATGAGGAGCTTGAGAATTTTGAGAACGTTACTCGAGGAGTTGCTTGTGTAGAAGAAGCAGAGGAGGAGATCGAACTAGAAAAAAAAACATATCATTTAGCTTGGAGGTAAGTACTAAGTTCATGATTATTTTCGAGATTAACTCTTCACCTTTACATAATAGATTGGAGGAATTAAATGAGGAAGAAAAAGGTAAACAGACATTTGAGATCATTCCAGAGTGCATAGACTTAATGAAGATTGAAAGTCAAAGGATAACGAAGATGCTGAATATGACAAATCATTAACTGAGACCTAATCCCGAAGAACCTCACGTGGAGGAGCTACATATGACACTTGAGAGCATCATAATTTTGTCTCGTGAGGAGGAAACATGGAGTCGAGCCAATGACCCTAATCAAAAGCGCTTCTTGAGAGGCAACCCAAGGGAAATAAATTTATTTTTTATGTTTTCGCATTTCTTTCTATATGCATGTGTGTTTTTTGTTGGTTTGTTTATTGCTTGTTTTAATTTTTCAATCGAAATGAGAGAAAGAATAAAACAAACATTTTCTTATTTTTTACTGCTCCTAGGACTATATAGTTATGATTAAAAAATGAGTTAACTAGAGAATTTGATAGTAACTTTAGCATGTACTTTTACTCTTGTGATTAGTCGATGTGCATTATCTTTAGAAGAGTAATGACTAGTGGTAGACAAAGTTGGTGAGATTTTGAGCCTTATTAGACGGACACATTCATATCAATCTCATTGTCTTTTGATAATGTGTGACCTTCATGATGTGTACATCCTGATTTTGCCTTGAATTTCTGTTTGAGATCACATTTTTATCATATGCATTAACATGGATATGATTAGGCATTCTTTTCTTTTCTGAACTACCTTAGTCAAATAGTCTACCCATTATATGATTTTCCTTTTTGATAAGCCACCTTGAGCTTTAATTGCATTTTCTTTATGTATTATCCCCATTATATGATTTAACCTAACTAAATGTCCTTCCTAAGCCTTGAAGCTAGTGAAACATTTGTTGATTGTTAAGTTTGTGGATATACAAAAGTATAAATGTAGGGGTATGCAAATGTGCGGGATGGTTATAATATTAGGATGTTTTGTTATATCTTATCATTGAAATTCCCATGTTAATGTAGTTTCTTTAAATGTTAAAAAAGAAAGGAAAATAAAGAAAGAAAAGAGGAAAGCACAAGAAAAGAAAAGAAAGGAAAATGAAAAAGAAAGAAAGAAAGAAAGAAAGAGAAAGAAAGAAAAAGAATGAAAAAATTATTTATATAAATTTATCGGGGAGGATTTGCATATAAGTTTGCAAAGTTATTCATGATTAATGCATCTTCCTAGAGTTGTAATGAATGTATTATTTGAGTATGTTGAATATGAGGTAGATGTTGGTTTGAAAGGTTCACTCTTATGATTTCAATGTATTGTTCACATAAATTATATGAGTGATTCATTCATATCAGTATATGCTTCATGTAGTTTGTTTGTGAGAGTTGAAATGAGTTGTGAAATATAATTGTTGCATTTGTTATAGCTGACGGTATCCAATTTTGTATGAGTGTGAACTTGTGCATTTGATGTCATATTGAGTGTTGCATTTGTTTCACTAGTTTTATTGACTTTCATGCTACTTGACCCAAATATATCTCGCCTTATCTTTTCCCACATTACAACCCTAAAAAGTCCTTTGATTCATGATTTTGCATATGAACTTTAGTAGTGAAGAAATGAAATGATATGTAAAGTTGTGAATTGTCATGATCATGAATGGTATTGAGTGTACCTGTGGATATATTTTAGTTAAATACATTTTCTGAGTCTACCATTAGATTGCTCAATTTTTGAAGATGATGAATGCTGATTGATCATGAATAAAAGCTTGGAATGTTGACTTTTTGCTATGATTTTTGAAAGTCATTCATCTTTACTTATGATTATATATTCTCGGAACATATTGGAATTAAGTAAATGTTTTTGTCTATTTGAGCTTAATTTTGATGTTTTGGCTGAAGATGAAAAAAAACTAAGTGTAGGGGAAATTGATAGGTGCTTAATTGATTATAATTTTATTCCATAACATTTAGTGATTAATGACATAAAATTGCTTAAGATAGTTACTTTGATTCATATGTAATTTTAGTCACAATTCAGAAGTAAAGAAGTTAAAGTGAGTCGAAAGTATAATATTTGGTCCATTTTTTGAAAATTAATCTTTACTTGTCTTCATGAAGTAAGAATGAGAAATATTGGAGCAATTAAACACAAGAAAATCAAGAAGAAGCAATATAGCTCACGACTACTGTGCATAAAATTGCATGTTTTTAAGTGCAATAACGTGAATTTAATGGAAAGCATCTTAGAATTATGGTAAAACAAAGACGGAAGCCAGCAAAAGGACACGCAACAAATGGAGCAAAATGCAGCAACCAGACCAACTCTTGCAAATAACGCAGCAGATGGGACAACCCATGCACGTGAAATTAATGGATGGTTGGAAAAAGCAAAACGACAATGTAAGATGAAGAAAATGTTAACACACAGCAGACCATGCCAAGACCGAAAACGCACAGCAACATCCAAGAAGAAAATGACTGCACAGATGATAGGTAGGAGCAAGCTAAAACGTAGCCCACACCACCTAAAACGTAGACGTTTGGCCAAGAGATGAGGGCAGGGTGCGTGAATAGAAATATGGACCAGAAACATTATCATATCAGTGAATAGGGAAAGAGAATAGAGAGCTTGCGGTAGAAACAAAAGGAGATGTGAATCGTGGAGATGGATCGTAATATTTATTTGTCACATCAGTTAATAGTGAATAGAGAATAGAGCAATAACGTGGAATAGAGGGTAGGCGCAGTGAAGAAGAGCTACTGAGGGTCTTCGGTAAGGGTTGTTTAAGTTGGGCTGAAGTATTTTCTTGGAGTCTACTCGTGAAAGGTGAAGGAGTGCTTGATTGATAGGTTTAGGAAGAGGTTGATAGATAAGAAATAAACATTAAGTTATTGATTGTTGATTATGATTATAGGGGTAATAGTTTGATATCTCACTTTGAGGAAATATTCCATACCTCCCATTTAGTAGAGGAATAAAACTCATTCCTTAACAGAGACTCATTTTTTAAAAATATTTTTAATACTAATTAATTAAATACAATTAATTAATTAAAATATAAATAATATAATTAATTAAAATAATAATATTAATTAATTAAGTACATTATAATTAATTACAATATAATTAATTACAATACAATTCATTCATTAATTAAAATATAGTAATTAATTAATTAATTAAAATATAATTAATATAATTAAGTAAAATAATAATATTAATTAATTAAGTACATTATAATTAATTACAATATAATTAATTACAATACAATTCATTCATTA
>JANSVA010106125.1:0-10401 GCA_025504915.1 Erythroxylum reticulatum
ATTCCATTGGTGAAAGTCCTATGGAGAAACCACTCAACTGAAGAGGCAACTTGGGAGACGGAGGAACATATGAGGAGACAATATCCCCACCTATTTGAACAATCAGGTAAGAATTTTGAGAAAGAAATTTCTTTTAGGAGGGGAGAATTGTAACATCTCGTTACCCATATTAAGGCCTGAATAGTGTATATATAAGTTTAGTGAGAAGTTAGAAAGTGCATTTCATGTTCATACATAATTTGGCATACACATACATTTAAATATTGAATTTTTGCACATTAAAATGATTGTACTTCCATTCATTGACATTTTTCGGGTATAATTGATATATAAATGTGATTTTATTGAGAATTGTAGTTTTTATATATTGAAAATTTATTTGGAGAGTATAAATTGCCATATTAGAATTTTTGGTGAAATTTATAAAATTTCTGAAATTTTGGGTATTTCTGGACTAAAAAAAGCCAATCGGAAAGTTAATTGTTAAATGACAGTAGAAATTATTGATAAGTGATATTAAGATTTATTGACAATCTGATTAAAAATTTAGAGACAATTGAAGTAAAATTTGGGATTGATTGGACTAGTTAAATAAGAACTTAGTTTAAAGCATTAGAAATTGGGCAAGTGACAAGTGTATCTTGCCAGGCAATTCTTAAAGCCACGTTTCTTTTAATTTGAAAGACCAAGTTATTGTTTTATCTTGCTTTTTTCTTCTTCTTCATGACTTTCTCCATTTTCTTCAAGCTTTTTCACCTTCTTCATGAGTTTTGTTAACAACCTTCTCCAATGTTGAAGCTAGCTCTCTCATTTATCCCTTGTTACTCTCATCTTATTGTTTCTGTCATTTGCCCCAAGAAAACCTAACTTGTTCCACCTTTAAGGTGATTTACGTGGATTGCATGAGAAGTCAGGGCTTCTTGATATTTTGAAGAATTTTAAGTTTTAGCAAGTAAGTATCATGTTAATCCTTATGAGTTGTTGGTATATGAGAGAAATAAGGTGATTAATTAACATTGATCATGAAAAAAATGGTCAATTTTCATGTGCATCGTGGATATAAGATGTGAATATTAATGTCTTGTTTGTGTTTTTTGATGATTAATATGTCATAAGATAGTGTTGAAATGATTTTTGGGTTTGAAAGATCAATGAAAATATTAACGAAAAGAGTGCAGAAATTTTTTTGGAGAAAAGTTGATATGTACGCTCTGTTTTATTTTTATTATATTTACGTGAATTTTTGGGTGTTTTAGAAATGAACTCAAATAAGTTTATAATTAAGGAAAAGGTGTAAGGTGATGTCGTGATATAGAAAGGTTTATAATGATAAGTTTAAGATGAGGTGACAGTGTTGAAAGAAGATGAAAACATGCAGTAGAAAAATGAAAAAGTGCAACAGAAAAATGAAGAAGTGCAGAAAATGACGAACATGCATGAATGATGTTCTATTTTTGATGTCTATGTTTATTCATAGATTTTGATTTGTTTATGATCAAGTTGAGCTGAAATTGAAGTGAGAATGAAGGTGAAAATTGAAATAGAAAATGTGCAGAAAGTGTGATAAAGGCTTGTGATAATTGGAGTTAAATGAAGATTAGTGAAGTAGACAAAATTGCAGAAAAATGTGATATCGAAAAGTATGGAAATAGTTTCTATTTTTTAATCAATCTTGAAATTGATAATTGAGTATAGAGAATACTGAACTAAAAGTTGAGGTATAACAGAATGATCAACTTGAAATGATAGAATTTTGGCAATGTAGTGTGTTGGAATACATTATATGGAGCATTTTTACTGAACATGCATTTATAATTAGGCCATACCTTGTTCTGTGAATATTCAAATTAGATGGATTTTGATCTGGATGAAACTAGAGACATACGGCTACAATTTTTAAGAAGAAATTGAATTTAAATTATCTCATTAAAGGTCTTAAAATTTAGCTTTAAGTCCAGATTTGGCTTAGGCTGCAGCACTACCTATGACAGAAATCATATTCTGTTGTTGTCGAATGAACTGTATTGATATAGGCTGAATCAATGTCTTTATAAAAGTTGTAGCTTATTCTTATAGCTTTCAATTAGTATAAAGTTTGTAATTTTTGGATATTGTAATTGAGAGATATGAGTTGTACAAATTTGAGTGCGCGATCATGCACTAGCCAAAATTTCAAATGTACTCAGTCCAAAGTATTTTGAGCATAACTTTAGTAATACTAAACCAAATTGTATGATCTTGGTGTCATTAGAAACTTAAGACATATGAAAACAATTTTCTAGAACGAAGTGTGGCCTAATTACTCCATTTTTCTTATCAGAATGATCATACAAAGTGGATCCAAAAGTCTGTTTTTAGAAAAATCTAGAATGGTCAAAAGTGTTATGAAATTAGATTCAAATTCTTTTATGGAGGTGCAAACCCTAAGTACAAATTATACTTATGTGAGTGTTGATGGATGAATGATTATGTGACAAGAATAATTGAAATATACTTGAGATTGTCATTGAACATGCATTGTACATAATCCATATGTATACTTATATGTATAAATGAGTACGTGTATAATTGTGAAAATTTGTGACATGTGTAAATGTATATTGTATGATATAAAGGAGCGTTTGGAACATTAACATCCAAAAGTTGCTGAGACTTCGAGGAAATAGATTTTGGAGCAATCTGTGAGTAACCTAGACAATCTCACTTAATTATTTGTTTGTTATAAATTATATTCTAAGTTATCTTTGAATGTGGACTTGATTGTGCTGATTTTGGACACTGAAGGTCTGAGACTTCTGATGCATGAATGTGATATTTGAAGTGCTCCTTGTATGTAATTGTGAAGAAATAAGTGTTACTCAATATGATTGATGAATGTCGAGCCAAGGTCCAATGATAAATGTGAATGAGATTGTGAATGTGATTGATTGAAACAATGATTGATTGAATATGTGTGATGCATTTCATTACATAAATACATGATCAGATAATGAGAATTGTGACTAAAGTAGCCATCGAAATGAGCTTAAAGTCCGGAATGCGATTAAGAGACAAAGGCTCGCCATGTATAATGAGCCCTATATACCCAACAGATAAGGGACAGTATCAATGAGCCTAGTATCTACAATGGATACGGGACAGTTTAGGCAATCAGTCACAACAATATAATAATCAAAAGTGAGTCTCACGAGCACTGCATATACGTTTAATACGTGTCTTTGACTGACTGAAATATATTGTGGACATGTATTTAAAAGAGAGTGGATATGTGAAGTAAATGATATGTGATGTTATATACTAAATGAAAAGATGTGAAATATGTGTTTACATGTGTGTATGTGTTGTATGAATTGAGTGAACCATCAAGGATGGTTATCTTACTAAGTTCGCAAAACTTACCAAAATTGTGATGTTGAGTTTTTAAAACTGAGAGAGTACATTAATGACAGAGACACTTTACAAGAAGCATAATTCTTTTACTCTTAGGAAGAAGAAATGGCTTAAAGGTCGGTAAGCTGAGACTAAAGGATTAGATAGAAATATTTGTATAATTCCTGTTTCTTATAATGTGTTTTGTATTAGGTTTTGATCGTGTACATATGTGGATGGTTTGTAAAGCTACAATGTACATTTTCAGTTTTTATGAAATGAAAGAAGGAATTCAGTTTTTTTTTAATGTTGTGTCTTTTCTTTATGATACCTTATAAGAGATTATAAATGATGATGCCATAACTTAGTGATTTTATTGACTGCTCTAACATCCCATTATTATAGGTTATATACTAGAATGTCCTCAGGATGTTCCAGTATGTACTCTATGCCAGTAAGGTGTTACAAAATTCATTAAAGAAATTTACATAATAAGAACGCCACTAACCAAGTTGACGAAAACAGGGAGAAGTTTAAGTGGTTAAATGCCTATTAATAAAGTTTTGGTGAATTGAAAAAAAGACTGACAACAACTTCTATACTCACATTACTGACAGAACTAATGGATTTGTAGTGTATATTGATGCCTCGAGATAGGGGTTAGGGTGTGTTCTTATACAAAATGATAAGGTTATAGCCTATGCTTATAGGAACTTGAAGAAACCTGAGCAAAACTACCCCACCCACAATCTAAAGTTAGCAATAGTAGTTTTTGCATTGAGAATTTGGAGCTATTACTTGTATGGTGTTCCTTACAGGATTTTCACGGATCACAAGAGTATGCAATATTTGTTCACTCAGAAGGAACTAAACATAAGGCAGAGGAGTGGTTGGAGTTAATAAAGATTATGATTGTACAATAAAGTACCACCCAAGAAAAGCCAATGTAGTAGTTGATGCCTTAAGTAGGAGACCTACCAGTTTGATAGCACAACTGAAGATGATATATCTTCCACTTCTAGTGGAACTGAGGTCTTTAGGAGTGGGATTGGATATCGTAGACCCAGGAGCATTAATTGTTACCTTTCATGTTCGCCCCAATTTGGTGGATCAAGTTAGAGAGGCATAGAAACAAGATCCACCGTTGATGAATTTGAAGATCATAGTTGAGACTGGGCAGAGAATAGATCTTACAATCAAGAAAGATGGTACAATGATGAGGGGGCAACGATTATATGTATCAAATATAGGAAACTTAAAGAAAGAGATTGTATAGGAAGCTCACTCATCAACTTATGTTCTGTATCCGACTAGCACGAAAATGTACCATACTCTCAAAGAACACTATTGGTGGAGAGGGATGAAGAAGGAAATTCTAAGACTCTAACCTGTCAACAGGTAAAAATAGAAAATCAGAAGCCTGCAGGATTAATGCATCTCGTCCCTATTCTAAAATGTAAGTGGGAGAAGATTTCTATGGACTTTGTAGTAGGACTTCCATAGAGTCAAAGGAGGCACGATGCTATATGGGTGATATTGGACAGGTTAACAAAGTCCACACATTTCCTTCTGATCAAGAATGATTATCTATTAAATAGGTTAGCCCAGCTTTTTGTGGATGGGGTAGTGAGACTCCATCGTACTCTAATATCTATTGTCTTAGAATGTGACCCTAGGTTTAGATTGAGATTTTGGCGCAGCTTATAGAAACCCTTACGTACAGGCTTGAAGTTTAGCATTGTGTTTCACCCTCAAACGAATGGATAATCAGAGAGGACTATCCAAACACTTGAGGATATGCTAGGTCCTGTGCCATAGACTTTAGGAGGAGTTGGTACAATAACAGTTATTAGGCCACATGGGCATGACCCCTTATGAGGCACTTCATAGAAGAAAATGCAAAACTCCAATATGTTGGGATGAGGTATGTGAAAGAAAACTAATAGGTCCCGAACTTGTACAGGTGACAACAGATAAAATTCAAGTTATTTGATATAGATTAAAGATAGCTCAAGATAGGCAAAAATGCTGTGAGGATAATCATCGCAGGGATCTTGAATTTGAAATTAGAGATAGAGTATTTCTCAAGATTTCCCTTTGGAAAGATGTACTTAGGTTTGCGAAACGTGATAAGCTAAGTCCACGTTACATACGACCGTATGAGATCATAAAAAGAATTGGGTCAGTGGCCAATCAATTGAAGCTACCAAATGAGCTCGCAATGATTCACAATGTCTTCCATGCATCTATGCTTCGCAAGTACCTAGTGGACCCTTCGCATGTAATCACAGAACAACCGATGAACTTAAAAGAAGATTTAAATTTTGAGGAGGAACCAGTACAAATCCTAGATCGTAGAGAACAAGTTATGCTTAATAAGACCATTCCTTTAGTTAAGGTACTATGGAGGAATCACGCGGTAGAGGAAGCTACATGGGAACGTGACCAGCAAAAATGTACACTACATCCCCACATGTTTTAAACAGTTATGCTTAGTTAAATTTCAAGGACAAAATTTTTGTAAAGAGGGGTGATTGTAAAACCCCAAATTTCCCTTTCATTTGAGTATGAATTTTTATTTCGATAAATAGTAATTCTAGATGAATAGTAAATCCTGGTGAATAGTATTTTCTCTTGAATAGTGATTTTTGGTGACCCAATCCCAAGTAATTGAAAATATCTGAAATAGGTATTATAGTCTACTAATACTAAAATGGATCGAAAATAAGTCTGATCAAATGGATTTCAGGAGTTTCGAAAGTTTAGGATTAAAATGCCCTTTTTGGAAAATAATGGGTATTGATGATTTTAAACCCATTCGAATTTTTTAAAGCATCAAATCAATAAGTGTTGACCTTAATTAGAGTATTTTATGGTCAATTTGATGATAAGATGGTTGTGGAACATTTTTTGAATTTAATTTAGTTAGTAGGTGAATTAAGTTCATTAAAGGGCAATTTGGTCTTTTTGTATAAAATGGTATTAGTGGATTTATGAATCACGCTTAATGACCAATTAGAGGATTTCTTAAGGTTAAGAATCATTAATCACATGGTGATGAGTCATTACAGATAACCAATGAGCAAGTGACATGTGTAATGCACTAAATAAGTATAAAAAGCAAAATTTATTCATGAATTGCTTCATTTTGGTGTGTTAACTATGAGAGTGAAAAAGAAAAGGAAAATAAGAGAAACTAAGGTGGGATTTCGTCCAAGGATAAGAGGAAGAAGAGGGTAGCTAGTTTTAGTAGATTTTGAGTGTGGTTTGGAGAAATTTTAATAAAGTCTAAGTGCTTATCAATTACCCAAGAGATTGAAAAAAAAGTGGTAAGTTTTCCTAACTTAAGCTACTAGTTTCGTGGGTTTTCGAGAGGGATGGATTTGTTTATAATCAATGGTGGTTGTTGACTTATAATGGAGTAGTTAATAAGCATAAAAGCATTTTGATGGTTGAAAGCAAGAAAGTAAACCAAGAGATCAAGCTTGAAAGAATTGGTTAAGGTTAGGTTTTGTAATGGTTTGATTTCATTGATATGTTTAGAGTTCAATTCATATATATAGGAAGCTAATTAGTGTGTTGAAAATAAAAATGAAATTGATTTGTGGCTTAGATGATGAATGCGGACTAGGTGAAGTTTATGTAAGTTTGAGGATTTTTATGGTTAAATGGTTAGGGATGATATTATGTGAATTGAATAATGTTATAGGTTTTAAAACATGTATTTGTAATATGTTATGTTAAGAATATGGAAGGATAATTGATCTGTATCAATTTAGCCAAGCTAGAAAATTGTTGGAGAAAATTTGTAATTTTACGTTTGACATGTTTGGATGACGTTTGACATGGATCTTAAGTGAATTGTGTGTGTGTGTGCGTGTGTGTGTGTGTGTGTGTGTGTGTGTGTGTGTGCATACGTGTGTGTGTGTGTGTGTGTGTGTGTGTGTGTGTGTGTGTGTGTGTGGTGAGGACAATTCCGCCCTAAGAGGAAATGTAGTATTAGTGTGAGTTGTTGAAGTTTGATTATGGTTATGGTGTAAATAAGTTGAAATTTTAAGGTTGTTATTGTGAAAAATCAAATAGAAAAAGCTAGCATTAATAGCATTACATAGTCAATCATATGGTGAATTAATTGGGTGAGATAGTATTTTGAAGACATCGATAAGTTAATGGGAAAAAGATGGTATTTAAGTAATTTTCAAATTTATATTTTAAAACAAAGAACAATAGAATAGCTTATGGAAGTTAAAATAGAAATATGATTAGCGTACATTTTACATGATTAAATGCTAATCTTAAATTCAGTCAAACCGAAAATATAGTTTTAATGCCTTAGTTCTAATGAAATGTGATTTGTGCAGGTAAAGGAGAGGCATAGAATGCGTAAGTGTGCTTGGTGATAAATTTGCAATACCGTGAGTGTATATTGATTTTTTTATATGAATAAATTCTTTGCAAAAGAATTGATGACATGTGATTTTAAATTATGCATTAAATTGCATAATTATGAATTTTATTAGTATTGTTATTAATAAAAAATCTTCTTATAATTAATTTCGAAAATAATATGAGTTGTAAATGTATTAGTTGCTTTTTATTTACTAAGTAGTTTAAATTCTATGCCAAAAGTTAAGTACTAAGAAAAATAAAATTTTTAGCCTATGGTATGCCTTAATGGTATTACAGATTTACTTCTCAAAGTACCCTAAAATGTGCATAGCAGTGTCTAGGGGGTGTTAGTTTCTAACAGCGGGTGGTATTGTATCTGTTAGTAGTTTAGTGAGTCGCCCCCTTACACATATTGGGTATATATAGTGCTAGCCAAAATTATTACATGTAAGCGATACAGAACTAGCTCCGTAACTACCTATTTATAGCGGTTAACCTATTGCGAGTAAGTGATGTAAAACTAGCTCCGCAACTAATGGTTAACTAGTCGCACGTAAGCGATGCAAAACAGGCTCCGTGACCTGATGCTTAGGGTACCATGCGGTAAAGAAATTAGTGGAGGGCTATATTGTGTAAAAAAATTATAAAAAATAATATCACCACTATTTTTTTTAAAGTTATGTTAATTTAGTTTCAAGAAACATATATGTTTTATATTAGTATTAAACTATACAAAATGAAATGAATTTGCTTTAGGGTGGTTGAAATTGTTAAATATTATTTGAATACAAAATCTAACACTCACTGAACTTGTTTAGCTCACACTCTAGTTTATGTTTTTTAAATAAAACCTCCCAGATGCATGCTCGGGGGCTTCAGCAGTAGAGACTCCAGCTCACGAGTAGTTAGCTTCGTCACATGCTGCTATGTAGGCATTTTTGCCCTGGAAATACATTTTAGGAACCATTGCATATTTATGAATATGTTTTGAATGTAATAATGCATGTATATAAATATTTTTAAATTAAATGCATGAATAAGTTTTAGCCTTTTTAAAATTAATTGATTTAAATATTTGAGGTTGCTTGTGAGTGGACTTAAAGTCCAAAATTTGTAGTGGAGAATTTGGTGTGATTATAGAAGTGTTTTGAACATTTTCAGGGGCTTTGGAAATTTTTAAAATATTAAAAATACAATCATTATGCTACCAAAATTTTTAATAAAATGATTTGGAAAAAAAAAAGTCCACTATTCATATTTTTATTAATGTTGATTTAAGGCTTTTTGTTAAAAGGGCAATAGGCTAAGCTCTACGGGAACTTTCCAGCTGGATAAGATATTGACTGGAGGGCCGCCATGGGATATTGAGCAGGCCGCGTAGTCATTTCTGTTGAAAAATTGAGTTGAGATCTAATCCTGACTGTAGCGGAATAATCACGAAACTTTTTCGTGCCTTTTCATTTCCCTAAAACCAAGATCTATTTAATTCTATAAATTGATTAACACAAGTCATAATAAAGCGAAACTTAATTCGTACCTTATTCCGAAGCCTAATCTTTATCTTTTTATATCTCTCAAACTATTTCCGAAACCGATCCGTCTCAACCACTATAGCCACATAAGTGTCCAGCCTCTAACGATATCCACAGAATAGGTTGAGAGAACTCTATAACTCTTACAGAGAGGGTTAAGCAAGAAGTGCTAGCTCTATAGATCTTAAGCCTATTTACAATAAGCTTTAAACATTTTAGTAATTTAATTAAAATTAAATTCTAATTTCCATTAAACTTTAATTAGAATTAAAAATAATTCTAATTAAATACCAATTATGCCCATATAAGATTCAATATCTCATATTGATCCTTATTTATTAAATATCTCATATTTAATCATAAAGTTTCTCAAACTTTGCAATCAAGTCCAACTTGATTAAATTAATTTTGCTCTCTTCAACCTATTCTATATGTGAGACTCATTAGGTTCCCAAATATATTAGCAATGATTATAAAATCCAATTTTAATTCATAATTAAAATTAGATAAATTAAAACTTCTTTTAATTTATCTTTAATTCTTCAATTAAATAATTTATAATCACATATCAAGATTGGCGTCTACCAACGCATCATGACTACCTAAATATTTAGGAATGTCAAAGTAGTTTTGACTAACCTTTTCTTGCATAATTTTTCTGTATAATTCAATCCTTTCATTATACAATATTTTGATTAGACATAGAGCATGGAATTAATGTCTACTATATTTTGAGTTTAATCATATTAGTTCTCTATCATTAACTATCAATTCAAGTAATTACATTTTTAAACTATTTACAAAACATCATTTCACTTTAGCTAAGGATTTCTTGAATTAATACTAATCGAGACAACGAAACATTCTCCCTAATTAATTTAGAGTGATGAATCATATCTTGATCATTCAACTATATCCATATAGTTCATGCTATATCTAATGACTATCGATTAAATGAACTATGATTAAATAGATCATAAGTAGTATCAAAACATAACAATCCTCATATAAGATAACTTTGATGATCTCAAGTTAAAGGATCACTTATACAATCATCACAATGAGAATTCCATAGACATACAAGTAATGTTCCAAATAGATTTCTCATATC
>JANSVA010106146.1:0-10401 GCA_025504915.1 Erythroxylum reticulatum
CCTTCTCCTGCCTATAAAAAGGCAAGAGTAGCATGAAGAGAGAACAAGCAAATGGAGAGAGTAAAAAAAAATAAAATAAAGAGAAGTGAGGTAAGAGAAAAGAGAGAAAAAGAGAGAGATAAAAATATTATGTATATTTTTATGGGTCTAGTTTTTCCTTGTAATTCTCCAGTTTTTTCAAGTAGTAAAAGTCTTCAATCCTTGCTCATGGTTTTTACCCTAATTTGGGGGTTTTTCACGTAAAATCTGTGTGTTCGTGACTATTCCCCTCAATTCTATTTAGCTGCAAACCTGCTCTAATACGGTCGATTTTCACAACACCTGGTAATGGAGTTTGATACACATTATTGTAGCAGTTTCTCCCTTAATTATCTCAATAACTTGAGAAGTATAAATCCCAACGGTCGATAATAAGAACTATTTAGAAAGTTGCATACATTTCATTAAATTTCTCTGAAGAACTACACACACTGTTTAATAATTAAGAATTTAGTTCTCTAGCACATATTGGTTAACGTTTAAATATATTTCACAAAGAAAAAATAAACGGAAGAGAAAGAAAATTTGATGTAATATAGAAAAATATAAGCAAATTCCTAAAGTTGAAGATCGTATAATGGTGAGGCAAAAAAAAAAGGTTAAATTGTAAAATAGCATTACTCCAAAAAAAACATTTAGCCATGTTTGGTCCAGTTTAATTAAAGCAAGGTAGCTACAATACCACAACGATGGGACTTAAATCCTCAACCACAACGTATAAAATATACACTCAAGCTTGCAAGATCACATGTCAGTGTCGAAAAGCATATATCTTAAGACTTGGGTTTAACTTTCTGAACATAATATTGACATTAATAGATAATTAACGCATGAAAATAGCATTTTCTTTAATTTTTAATGTCACTGTGTCTTTAAGGTAACCCTTGCAATGGCTGAAATGTGATAGCTAGCAACACACTTGTGATAATTAAATCTTAGACATTAGTACGTATCTCTTTTTTATCCCAAGTCTGTATATCAGCTAACATGTAGCTTAATTGGAAATTACCAGCAAAAGGGAAAATTTTCCTTTTGTGCAGAAACTGATAGCATCAAGAACTGGTTGAACGAAGAAATTTGGGCAGTGATAGATATTGGTTCTTGTGTAAAGTAAACCTTGCGACATGGATGCCATG
Source organism: Erythroxylum reticulatum (assembly GCA_025504915.1). Lineage (NCBI taxonomy): Eukaryota > Viridiplantae > Streptophyta > Magnoliopsida > Malpighiales > Erythroxylaceae > Erythroxylum > Erythroxylum reticulatum. Next base: position 1,176 of record JANSVA010106146.1, read on the forward strand.
TTTCGAAGTATCCATCAACTTCTCATATCATAGTTGTCCTCTTTTTTTCAAGTAATCTGCGGGCAGAATCTTTGTTAGTTATGGTTAATTGGAATTGGAGAACCTTAACAGATCACCAGATAGAGGTAGGCGTTGATCATTGACCAACTGATTTATAAGTACTGTCTCAACCTGTGTGCAGAAGTCCACTTCTTCAAAAAGGCAAGTGCTCTGACAATCTATCATATTCAATTTTATACATGATAACACATTCGACTGGCCTCGCATGCTTGATGTAATATCCTCAGAAATTAAAGCAAAATGAATAATACCAAGAATGTGGGACTTGTAACTTGTACATATTGAGTCAGAACCCTTTGATTTGACTGGGAAGCCCTCCGAAAGAGCTTAAGAAACAGTTGTCTACCAATAGTGAATCGAGAGAAATTGATACAAGTACAATTGGACTCTAATTGCCTAAACAATCATCGCCATAATAACCAGTTCACCACTAAAACGCCCCTATTTAACCACCATCGTTTAAAAGCTTATGGATGGTTCTAAAACTTTAGCTGAAAAACTCTTGCTTGGTTATGACGGTATCTACTTCACTCAGTCCAACACTTCTATCTTACGATAATAACTCAGTGTCTAGTTGCACTTCAGGGTAGTTGAGATGATTTGATGCAACAAAGTTTAATGGTAGATAACACCATGCACCCAATCTGAAAAGTCTAATGACCTAACAAGTGTCAAATACCTGTTCATAAAGGACAAGCAATTGCGCAAGCCCTTTAATTGCACAATTGAGAGGTTCAAAGCATTTGTTACAGGTTATATCCCTTCCACCTTAATTCTCAAACCTACAACATGCTTCTTTTAAATTAACTTATGTATGTTCTTCATTTTTTATTAATAGAATTACCTAATAAGAGGTAAATAACATCTAACCTTAAAAACCTTTTAAATCTCGAAAATGTTAACTCCTGAACTACTTTTTTTATCGTGAACTTATGCATATACATATGGCATTCACTAGTTCATTTCACCGTCTACACTGTATATCCGTTTTCTCTTCCTCCAAATGTAACAAGAACTTTGTTCTGGTTGATACGCTATACTTTCCGCAAAATGTGTTGCCCTTGAATTAGAAATAAGCCAGATTTCTCGGGTTCTAATAAGGTCATTCTTGTGCCGTTCTGCTAACCCATGGATAGATACAAGGAAAACTAAATTCGGTTAATTAACATCTATTGATTCCATGCAGATGACATATCCTCAGTTGCTACAACGTTGTACGCACTATACCCTGCTTGGATTAAAACAGCCATCACGTGCTAGTAATGAATATGCATATAATGTAAACACTGGAACCCTTTAAAGCTGTATGAGAACCAAAATCTCTAGACTCAATTTCATCTTAGCACTCGATTCATTTGATATTAACATAGTTAACTGTCAATAAATGGGGAAAAGCTGGAGGTGGATTTCAACCAATAGAAAAAGAGTATGGATTTGGAGTATAATTCTGAACTAGCTAGCCATAAATCTTCTGCATGTCATCTCCAGCAGACCTAATCAAACTAATAATTGAATCAGTTACTTGTTAATTACTATAACGAAGTAGTTTTCTGTCTAATCAATGGGGACAGTAGTCCTTGGCTGCGGTACTTCGTCTGTGCAAGTCAAGTCAACCCCACTGCAACTCCAATGGAATTAAGCTGACACGGTGGTTGTGATAGCTTAATCAATGCGATTCCGAAACTGTTACTCTCGGACAGGTGGAACGGAAATTTTTTGCTGGCAGTGGCAACATTAATGGAGTCTTTAGGCAGAGAAAAGATCACTTGTTAGCCGATCCTAATAAACAAGACCTACAAAAATTAAATGAATGAATGAATAAATGAGCCGAACCCAATTTGTTACATACTTTTGTCAATCTTTCTTGGATTGGTAAATTCCTGTAAATTCAATTTATGTGTCTTGAATGATGAAATGTGAAAAAAAAAATTGAGGTTAGATACAATTTTTTTTAGGGATTTAAATATCAAAATTGCACCCCGCCATGTCAAATAAAAAATATTCAAAATTTTATTTTTTAAGTAATTTATAAAAAAAACCCTTATTAATAATAAATGGTTCAATTCCTTACTAGATGAATTTTCCTCTTTAAACGAGATAAAATTTTTTAAAAAATTTTATTCATGTTACTAACTTTAGATAATGTTAGTCTTTGATATATAAATAATATATTCCAATATTTTCTCAACTTGTGTATTATATAATGAAGTATCAACCAAATATATCGTTATTTTTATCTATGTAAGAAAAATAATTAAGGCAAAAAATTTTTATAGCTAATTAATAAGAAATTTAATAATAAACAACATTATCCTTGTCCTTAGTCCTTACTCAAAATTTACCAATGCAATGCCAACTCTTTTTAAAATATAAAAACAATTAATACCAATAAAATTTAAAGAACTAAATCTTTTTCTAACTTTTTTAACGTGAACCACTTTTTAAAAAATTCTAAAACTACAACTCTCTCATCTAAAACTTATTCTAATTCCTTTTTAAAATATGGAATCAACCATAAAGTTAAGAAAATTAAATATAATTGTCTTTTTTGAATTTTCTACAGTGATCATTTCTTCAATCACCTTATCTCTATCTTGATTAAAAAATATTACTTGTTTTAGTGTAATATATTCTAGTGCTTTTAATTTTTAGTGTTCAAAAAGTCTTTACAAATTGAAATGCAAATCCTCTTCCTCCTTATTTCTTGTTGCAAACCACTATATTTTTATAGATGCTGCTCAAACCCTTTTCCAAGCTATTGCTCGACAAATAAGGCTATCACATGTTGAGGGATCAGTCTTAGGATGTCTGAAAACAAAAATACTAGAGTTAAGTAATAGGAGACTATTCATTTTATAAAAAGTTAAAAATTTTCTCCAAATATGCATGGTATATGATCATTCTATAATTGTCTCTCAACTTGTGAAAGTTTTCAAAGTAGGTGCCTTAAGATGGAATACCTCATTAGTTTGTTACTTCATGAACAAAAGGCCCCCATTCCCTTAAACATGGGCGAAAGCTAAGTAGGGAAAATTATGACTAAAAAAATCTTGACTTATGAAGAGAATTTTTTTTGTCTAGATTACTAGTGAATAGAGTACGTAGAAGATGATTGAAATAGGAAACATACATATATATAACCAACTTCTTTTGTTCCAAAGTGGAAGCCTGCATTAATGCTTGAAAAGAACAACATGAAATACATACTAATTTAGGTTTAACTTTCACAATGTATCACTTAAAGATTGGTCCATAATTGGATTGAGTTACCTCACAAGTTGTATTGGGAAACCAATATGCTTGGATGAGAATATAGTAATATTAAAAAGAATAAGTTATGCCCAAATTTGCTTAGGAGTAGAGTTAGTTAAGAAATTACCTCAAACATAAATTTAAAGTGGCTCAACAATATGAGAGGCTTAATAATGATATAAATCAAGTTGTTTTACCAATAGAAACTAGTCACTCACTAGAAAAATAGGTTTACACCAAAATTAGTAGAAATCATAATGCCAAATGGGTTATTATTGATCGTTTGACAAAGTCAGCCCATTTTTTAGCAATTAGACATACTGATTCTCTACATGTGCTACCAAAGAAGTATATTGATGAGATAGTGAGACTACATGGGATTCCAGACTCTATAGTTTCTGAAAAAGATCCTCGGTTTACTTCAAGATTTTAGGAAAGTATGTAAGAAGCTCTAAGGACTAAATTAAAATTTAGCACTACTTTTCATCCCCAAAACAGATGACCAATATGAGAGGACCATTCGAACCCTTGAAGGAATGCTTAGGGCATGTGTGATGGATATCAAAGGTGCTTGGGACGAGCATTTGTCATTGGTCAAATTTGCTTACAATAATTCGTACCTCTCGAGCATTCAAATGGCTCCTTATGAAGCACTGTATGGGAGAAGATATAGAGCTCCTATATGTTGGGATGAAGCAGGAGAAAGGAAATTAATAGGACTGGAGTTACTTCAGATGAAAATCGATAAGGTTAATCTAGTTAAGCAAAGGCTTAAAGTAGCTCAAGATAGAATGAAAAGCTATATTGATGCACATAAAAAAGAAATGGAGGATAAAGTTGATGAGAAAGTCTTTCTTAAGACATCTTCTTGGAAAGGAGTCATGAGATTTGACAAGAAGGGCAAGTTGATCCCAAGATATGTGGGTCCTTATGAGATTGTTGAAAGGATTGAACCACTAACTTATAGGCTAGCATTGCCACCAGAATTGTCACAGCTACATGATGTCTTTCATATTTCCATATTGAGGAGGTATAGATCAGATCCCTGTCACATCATTCAAACCACCGAGGTTCAGTTAAGAGATGATCTGACTTATGAGGAGATGCCAGTGGAGATTTTGGACACTAAGGAAAAGGTCTTTAGGAATAAGACAGCTCATCTAATTAAAGTCCTATGGAAAAATCATTCTACGGAAGAGGCCACGTGGGAGCCCTTGGAGGTTATGAAGGAGAAGTATCCACAACTCTTCAATGACTCAGGTAAGAATTTCGAGGACGAAATTCTTTAAGGGGGGAGAATTGTTAAACCCCAAATTTTTTCTTTTCTTTTATTCTATTTCTTTTCTTTTCTTTTCTTTTCTTAGAATTTAGTCATTATTTTAGCAAGTCTAAGTAGCAATTAGAATTTAGAATAGAAATGTTAGAATTAAGTAAGAGTATAAAAGGCAATTTTGGCATATCATTTAAGCATAAAAGCCATAAGGCATTAAAGGAAGGGCAAAGTGGACATTTTACACTTATTAAGGGTAGAGTTGGAAGAGGAAAGTGTGGTCTTGCTCTTACGAAGAAGGAAAAACCTGAATGAGGGAGAGAAGAAGAGAAATAATGAAAAGAAGAGAGAAAGGGGAGAAAAGAAGGAAGAGAGATTAGGGGTTCATAGATTAGGGGTTCATTTTTTCTTAGCTTTTAAGAGTGAATTTGAGGTTGTTCAAGAAGAGAAAAATAAAGAGGAAGAGACGAGCTTTCATTTGAGCTAAGAATCTCTTTATTTGGTGAAGATTCAAGGTAAGTTCAATTTTAATCTTTTGGATTTTTAGAAGGGTTTTAGCTCATGAAGCTTAGGAAATGCATAGGTTTAAGTGTTTTAGAATCAATTTTAGTGAATATGCTTGATGGGATTCTCAATTTGTATTCCTATTGAATGGAATTTTTGCTAATGTTAAAGGGAATCAAGAAAGGCAAGAGGAGCAAAAGGAGAGGCATTTTTAAGTAAGTTTTTAAGTAAGAAATTCAAGGTGGGTTACATGTTTATAGTTAAGTTAATAAGCCATAAATGTTTTTCCAAATCAATAGAATTAAATGATTTTAAATTGCTTCATAAATGTTGCATTTATTAATCCTTAAATTATTTATGAAATTGCTACATAAACCTTGTTGACGATTTATGAAATGAGGATAGAAATGGTATTTGAAATATATTGTGCTTATGGAAATTATGTTTTCGAAATGTGCCTTTTGGGTAATATGTTTACAAGTAATGAAATTCATGTTTGTTTGTGGGTTAGTGGTGGTTTATTATGTTATGTCACGTGTATGTTGACCATGTTAAAGGCTTCTCCCGCCTGCCCGCTAGTAGCATGGAGCTCCTTCATGGACTCCCTCATGTTTATGAACTACGCAAAATTATTATATGGGTTTGTGATAGTCCATTATATTATTAATGGAGATTTGAAAAAACTCCTTTATAGACCTACCCAAACCATTCTGATTGCTTATGTATTTATGACGTGTTGACAAGTTGGTGAATACATGATTTATGTCGTTTGTGAATTGGTTGACAAGTTGAGAACTTGAGAAATATATGTTTTATGGATTTAATGCAAGTTACTATGATGATGAATATTTTTTCAATGGTTTTGCTTGTTTCTCGATTGTAAACTTGTTACCCACGAGCTTTTAAGCTCACCCCCATTCTTTTCCATCTCCAGGTGCTGAGCAAGAGATCGAGTGATCAAGTCGAGAGTCAAGGTATCACTCCATATTTGCATATTTTTGTATTTTGAGTTAGTTTTTGGAAAACATGAGACTTTAGCTACATTTCAAGTTTTACTTATTCATATGTATTTTGTAATTTGGATTATGAGACTAATGATGTATTGTGTGGCTTGAAATGCCTATTAAAGATTTGTAAAACTTTTTTCTTTTTATGTTAATGACATATATTTGCATTTACTTATGATTTTCCAAGTTTTCGCATTGTAGTTTCAAGCATTTCATAGGAGTAAAAATCTGTGTTCTAATTTCGGGGGAAAAATATATTAATCTAGGCTGATTTAGATAAAGTTGTCTATTGGAGGTTGTAGTTTATCCTTTTAGATTCCGAATGATATACAGTATGAAATTTTTGGATATCGGAGGTGAGAGATATGTTCTTTATAAGTTAGTGATGCTGCACAGGATGTATACGGGACAACTACAATAATTTTCGATTTTGACCCTTTTAGTAGCAAAATCTCTCTTCAGGGTCTTCATGGAAGTTGTAGATCTATAAGATCTCTTCAAAACCGTCCTAGAATGACCTTAATTTGACATCTTTAGTGAAAGTTATGCCTATTGTCCCAAAATAGGTAAAATTATAAATTGTGGACTTATCAATGCTTTTTTTATAGTACCTTTAGGCTTGAATAGAACTTGGAAATGTACTTAGTAGAGAAAACACAAAAAAGAGTGATATGTTAGGGTGATGATTGAGGACATAAACATAAGAATGGATTGTCGTATATCAAGTGATCAAATAGGGAATTTTTTTGATGGTATGCGACGAAAGATGAACCAATGATGGCTAATGAGATTCCATTGAAATAACACTACAGGGTAATACGCTCATGTTTTATGACTCCAGAGTTAGACCTTGGAAACAGGGTCCAACAGAGCCCCTTTTTTTGCAATATTGATTAATGAACTCACCAAAATAAACTAAGAGGATATGCCTTGGGGTATGTTATTTGCTGATGACATTGTTTTAGTAGATCAGACAAAAGAGGGTAGTAATATCAAGCTTGAACTTTGGAGGAATACATTAGAGTCAAAGGTCTTTAGATTGAGTAAGACTAAGACTAAGTATGTGGAGTGTAACTTTTCAAGGCGTAGGGTGGCTACCGATGTAGAGGTAAAGATTGGTGCAGAAGTTATACATAAAAGGAATGTTTTAAGTATTTAGGATCTATTATCTGGACCAATGGAGAGATTGATAAAGACATAGTTTATCAGATCAATTCAGGGTGGCTTAAATGAAGAAGAGATCAGAAGTTTTATGTGACAAGAAAATACTATTCAAGCTTAAAGAGAAATTTTATCATTTAGTGATTAGGTCGGTCATGCTTTATAAGGAGAAATATTGGTCCATCAAATAGGTGTATAGTCATAACCTAAAAGTGATGAAGACGAGAATGCCCTGTTGGTTGTGCAATCTTACGAGAAGAGATAAGGCCATGAATGTATTGATAAGGGACAAATTAAAAGTGACTAATATTATTGAAAAATTAAGAGAGATAGGGCTTAAGTTGATTGGACATGTTAAAAGGAGACATCCAAACGCTCTAGTGAGAAGATGTGAGAAGATTGTACTTAGAGATTGTAAGAGAAAAAAAGTAAGTCCTAAGAAAAATAAGGAAAGGTGATCAAGAATGATATGACACTACTGGAACTTACAAAGGACATAACCCATAATAGAAAACTTTGGCATACTAGGATATAGGTAAAAGATATCTCATAAAGGGCTCCTTGTAGCTATTATAGGTCTTTTAACATTTTCCTCTTGTAGTTAGCTTAAACTTTTAAATATATAGGACTTACCTCCTAAGGATTTAGCCTAAGCTTTTTCCTACTTTGCTTGATAATGATGATGAAGTAAATTACATGTTAATATAGGAATCATGTAAACTATACAAAATACACAAGAAGGGGATTGAATTGTGTAATCTTTTCAAAATTGTGTATCTTTTGAGATTTCTTGATTATCTTTACAACTACCAGATGAATACCAAAAACACTTTACTAAAAATTGATAAGTATTAAAATTGCAAGTAACTTTATCTACTCGTCTAACAATAAGAAAATTAAAGTATGAGAGTTAGAGAATAGATGCCCTGATTTCATACTGGTTCACCTCAAACCTTGGGCTACGTCTAGTCTTCAGAGTTTTTCTGAGATTTCACTATACTTTTCAACTTTTACAAGTATTCTTTCTTCCCTTCAAGAGCGTCTTTAGGTGTCTTTGACAAAGTATTCTTTCTGCTATCTTAGCTTCTCCAGGCTACAACCTTTTCTTTCTCTCTCTAAGAAAGATATCTTGAGCTTTACGTTACAGTAGGATTCGCTCTCTTGTTTCGCACTTTGAATATATAATTTTTTTCTAAGCATTGTTCAATCACATTTTTCTCTCTTATAAGCAAAAAATTTTATTTTAGTCTTCGACTAGGACTAGTATTTATAGCCTAAGTCTCTACTGTCTTCTTGAATCTTCAAGAGACCATTATTTAATTGAGTTTTGTAACTAACTCCAACTAATTAATTGTCTAACGATCTAGAGTATCTTCCTTTTTGTATCGACTAATATTGTCACTTCGTCTATTGTTTACGCTTCGTTTGTTGTTTGCTCTTTGTCTGTTATTTATGCTTCGTCTATTGTTTCTACTTCGTCTGTTGTTTGCGCTTCGTCTATTGTTTCCGCTTCGTCTATTGTTTACACTTTGTCTGTTGTTTGTGCTTCGTCTGTTGTTTCCGCTTCTTCTATTGTTTATGCTTTGTCTGTTGTGTGCGCTTCGTTTGTTATTTTCGCTTCGTCTGTTGTTTGCAATTCGTTTATTATTTGTGCTTCATCTGTTATTTCTGCTTCGTCTATTGTTTACGCTTCATCTGTTGTTTTCACTTCGTCTGTGATGACGTGTATTGTCTATTGCTGATGTATCGTCTGGGATGACTAAGTGTTACATTTTTTTGCACACTTAACAAACTTATCAAAACAATTCTTATATTTCTAAGATTATTATTATTTGATTGTCACTGAAATTAATAGAAGTGCAGTCTACTTGACTTAACAATCTTCCCCTTTTTGATGATAACAAATAATCATAATTTTAGAAGGATAAAATGATATTCAGATGAATAGACGAATAATATTCAGACGAATAAT
>JANSVA010106175.1:0-10398 GCA_025504915.1 Erythroxylum reticulatum
GTAAGTAATATACATATATATGGAGATGTATGGGAAACATGCATATTATTAGAATCTAAATTAGTTGATTCAAAGTTGAATAATCAAGTTGGTCGCTTGATTATGGTTTAGACTAGAGTGTTCCAATTTATCTCTGTTCAAGTAAAAGAGTTTACTTTAAGGGAATGCTGAGTTTCATATCATAATAGTAGTTAACTATCAATAATGACACTATTAAATGAACCTGAAATTAAGTATGTTTTTAAAGAATAAAGTAGGCTATTACTTTAATCTTAAAACATACACCTGAGCATTCTTTTATTATGAACCACAATCTTGATGACTGGTGACCTCATACGTGTTTCATTATAATTCTTGATATGATCGAAATGGATTTTTACAGATATCAATCTAATGTCTGCATGTTGGAATTATTACTTAAAACATGTATTAGGGAACATTCACTAAAATAAAGAGTTTATAATGATATCATCACTTCTAGATATTTTATGGAGATTGGTGATTAAACCAACGCCAGTAGTTAAATGGACTAGTTATCCATCAAGTCTTAACACTAAGATGAGATCTTGTGTGTTAATCACCATATAGAGTAAAACGGGGGATCTAGAAGGGAAAACCAAAAATAAGGGTAAAATGGCAAAAATAAGGGTAAAATGGTAATTTTACCGTTTATTGTGCAGATGGCTCCAATATGATTCATAATAGAGTTTACAGTTGGACATTTTATTTGAAACATGTGTTCGCATAATATTTACTAATTCAGGAGTTCAACTAATTATCTTTAGTGGAATGACATTTGGTTAATAAGCTGAAATTAATTTTAATGAGATTAAATTAATTCTGGGCTTATTGGAGCCTAAATTATCTAAGTTCAATTAGATTCCCTATTTGGCTTCTTAGAAGGTTATCAAGCAAAGTAAGAAATATAAATAGAGGTTTTAAAGCCTATGATTGAATGTTGGGCTTGCACTAATTAATTGTTAATTAGAAGCCCAAATGAAATTTAATAATCAGCTAGACTTTGGTTTGATTTAATTAATTAGATCAATTAAATTGAAACAAAGTTATTAAAAAAGAGAGGGCATATTTTAGTTTTTTATAGCTAAATGTGCAACTGCATATTTTAGTTTTTTATAGCTAAATGTGCAACTGCATATTTAGCATTGAATTGTTAAATTAAAGATGGTTTCTATCATGCCTTGTCATCATTAAATGGAGTAATGATCTTATCATTAAATGGTTTAATGGTTGTCTTTTAATAATGACATGTAATGTCACCTTTTAGCATTCATTTGATTAAAGAAACGAAGAGGTGTATTTGATGTACTCTCTCTTCCTTCTTTCATCCATAACCGAAATTGAAAGGGTCTCATTTAGGTTATTAATCTTTTCATATAGCCATCTTAAAAAAATGAGAAGAGTCTCATTTATTGGCTTCATAATGATTGATTAAAGAATGAAGTGATGTATAGGATGCACAACCCTTTTTTCTTTCATGTTTAATTGAAATTGACAAGGAGAAAAGAAGGTGTTCTTACATTTTTTACTCACTCTCTCTTCTCTTATATGTATAGCCAACACTTGATTGAGAAGGGTCTCATTTTTGTCTTTTTTCAACTAAGGAAAATCTCTTCAAGATTTCTTCTCCTTTCCCACCAAAGGATCTTAGTAACTAAGTTGTCCAAGGAGAACAAGTGGTAGATCGAATTGGTCAAGGATACAATATTAAGGAAAGGATGCATTGACAAGGAGAGGATATGAAAGCGAGGAGTCAAAGTTGGAGCAAGGACTCAATATATTTCTACCATCTTGTTCTTATGTTAATTATTTTCCTTATACCATATCATGTGTAGCTAAACATGTTGATTTGGTTATAATGTTTCCACTGCTTTTTGATTTCGAAAAAAGTATTGAAATCTACTGTTTTAGCTAAATCTTTCATGCTTTTATTTTCAATCCAACATTTTAGTGGGGTTGCATTGTTCTCTCCAATAGAGGTTCTCTCTAAGAATTCACCAAACTCTCTGCCCATAACACAGTCTAACAACTAGCAATACTTGTCAAACTCTTCAACCAAGTCTAACTCCCTTATTTCTTCTTCCTGCAAGGCAAAATCAAAATATGTAGCATTAATCTGATCAATAAGAAAACAATTCTCATAAACAAAAGTAGTAGGGATAGGTTTAACATTAAAGATTGAAAGTATTACTTTTTCTCTTAAGACAGTCATGGTCAATTTCCTATTCTTGACATCAATCAAAGTGTTGGTGGTAGTAAAAGGTCTCCAAAGGATTATAGTGTGCTCCTGCTATTGCTCCTTTATTTCCCCATATCTAAAATCGCAAAGTCTATAGGTACAATCAATCCTCCAACTTGTAAGGCTCTGATCATACATCTCATACATAATATATATCAAATATACGCAGTGGAAAATAAAACAGAACCTTAAAAACTAGACCTACTCAAGCATAGAGAAAAAAAAATATGAAATGTAATATCTTTACGTACCTTTCCAACAATCTCCTTCGTTCTTTAATCTTCTTTATGTTGGTTTATCTTAAAACACAAAAAAAAGAGTGTGTGTGTAAGAAACAACCTTTCTTTCACTTGTGTCTTACACAAGATGCACGAAAATGATGATTATTTTTTGCCCTCTTTGGCCTCCTATAACCCCCATCATTAATGGGAAGTTATGGGAAGTTAATGGTCATAAATATCATACATTAATGAAAGTTATGGGAAGTTAATGACCATGAATAGCATGCATTAATGGAAGATTTGGGAAGTTAATGACCAAATTGGTAACCAACAACACTTTTGTTTTAATCCATTCCATGCAACATTTTCTACCACGATCACATCGCGATACAATCCCAAAACACCCTCTCATTCTTTAATCACCTTTCAAGAACATTTTACTCATCCTTTAGATCTCCTAAATGTGTGACCCATTAGGTTCCCAATTATGTTGACCACACACTTAATTTAAGTTAGTCAAGAGTAGTATCTAGCAACACATCATGACTCCCAATTGACTGAAAAGTTAGTGGTTTGACTACGAACCCTTCCATACGTAATGTTGCTATGCAATTTGTCCTTTCACCATCTAAAAGCCACTTGATTCAGGGTATAGTCAAATTGTCAAGTCCCATTAGACTATATACATCACATCTAGTCTAAGTGATATTAGATCTTGTCCTAAGGATCTCATTACTCTATGTACCATTGAAGACTCTCTTCATGACATATATATGCTCTGGCTAGAGACTCCTGAGTAATGACCCTGATAAGAGGTTGTGGGTATCATCTTCTTCTATCAGGAGTAGTGAATCCTTTATTGGCTACTCAATTACCTCTGAATACCTCAAGTTGTATCTAATCACCACCTTATGAGTAACCCTTGGAAGGCACTAATGAATGAAGTCACTAGAGTCAAAGCACAGAATCAGTATCTGCAATATCCTTGAGCATCTCAAGTCAAAGGATGCTTGCACCATTACTATGATGAGACTATCATTGACACTGGAATAGAATATCTATATGATTGTCTCATAGTAGGTAAATCTAATGTACTTACTACCCTTAGTAAACATCCATATGTTAACTTTAAACAACTTATATCTACAGCTTATGAGATCTACTGCTTCATCGAATCAATGACTATAACATATGCTAGTCTATCTAGATTAATGATATCCTATCTCATTAATCCTATGAATAGGGAAAGTTTAGATACGAACATAATTACACATGATAGGAATCTCATTATCATGATCTCATTATGATTTCCTTTATGCTATGTTTTGTATCAAGGGTGTCATTAAATTAAGTTAATATCAACATCAAATCCACAAATGTATGAACAATGAAATAATAAAAAATTCCTTTATTAATCATAAAATGATTTGTATAGTAAGTGCTAAAGGTGATTGCCTTTAGAGAACTTCTCTAACAAACTCCCACTTACATTGACGTCAATTACCTTGATATCTAATACCATAGGCGTGTATATATGACACAAAACTCTTTTGAGAAATAGGCTTAGTCAATGGATCAACTATATTATAATCAATGGAAACTCTCTCTATCTTGACCTCATTTCTACCAATGATTTCTCTATTCAAATGGTAGTGCCTGAATACATGTTTGCGCTTCTGATGAGACCTTGGTCACTTACGCTATAGCCTCGTTATTGTCACAATACAACTGCACCAGGTTAACGATGCTCAGAAGCAAACTAAGTTCCATGATGAACATCTTGATCTAAATTGTTTCTTTTGTCACTTCTGAAGTTGCAATGTACTCCACTTCTATTGTTGAATCTGCAGTCGTCTCTTATTTGGAACTTTTCCAGCTGACTACACCACCATTCAGTATGAATACATATCCGGACTGGGATCTGGAGTCATCCCTATTGGATTGGAAACTGGCATCAGTATACCTGCCTACCACAAGATCACCTTCTCTATATACCAAGAATACATCTTTAGTTCTTTTCAAGTACTTAAGGATATTCTTGGCAACCACCCAATGACCCCTCACAAGGGTCTAATTGGTATCTGCTTGTATCATTTAGAGAATATGATACATCAGGTCTAGTACATGACATAGCGTATATGATCAATCATATAGCCAAAGCATAAGGATTCAAACTCATGTGAGTCCTCTCATCTTGTGTCTTTGGACAAATAGATTTAGAGAGTGTAATCCCATATACCACAGGAAGATAACCTCTCTTGGACTGCTCCATGCTAAACCTCATTAGCATATTGCTTATGTATGTAGACTGTGTAACACCCACATACCCCCTGGGAGGATGTATAGATGCCATAAAAAATAGAACCAAAATAATCCAAAATATACCAAACATTCCTTACATGCATTTCCAAAAACTCGACCAACATACGTTACCTTTCATTAAAAGTTGTTTTTAAATAGAACATATTAAACATATTGTACTTCTCTAAATATAATCCATAATTTCAAAATCCAACCTGTATAAAGGTTATTACAAATCACTTACAGGATATTACAAACTTTATCCCCAAATATACAAAATGTTTCATTACATTGAAATACAACTCAAACTTAAACACAAACAACAACTCAAACAAAAACAACTTCCAAAATAGAACACATTTTTCTTGGCTACTGTGGTTGTCTTTGTCCCATTCTGAAACCTTCTTATTAGAACCTACATGGAGGTAAAACCACCGTGTTAAGCATATAGTTTAAAGGGGAATAACTAAACAAGATATAATTTTCCAACTGTTCGTTTATCATTCACATATACAAAATTAGATAAAATCATATACAACCTTTAATTGTTCAAATTAAATAACAATCCAAGATCATTTGCATTAGAAAAAAATATAACTTATCAAAACAGGATATATTTGCTTCAAAACAAAACTTACAAGTATCCGAACAGAATGCCATAATATCAAAACATAACTTTAAAACATTAAAAGAGAAATTGATTATATCATAACAGAATCTTAGTTGTATTAGAACTAAACTTAGCTATATCAGAATTGAACATATACCAAAAAACTAAATAAATTAGCCTGCTAATACTTTTGACAGAAGTGGGTAACGAAACCAGAACAAAAGATACCATGATTGGTATTTGAAACAGAAGAGACTAATGTTAAATCAAGGGACATTATAGTGTCGATAATCAGGGGACGTTGTACTATCAATAATCATGGGAAACCTTAGTGTCAAGTTATAGGAATGGTTACAGACCCTTCTAGGCATACCTATTAACCCATGACTAGGAGTTGGTAGTTTTTAAAACAATCCATTTCAGATTTCAAAATCATAAGCAAATAATGTAGCTTATAACATATGACTTTATTTCATTTTGCTCCAATTGAACTTATTCATTGACATATCATCAAACTTATCATGGCTTATAAATACAAGCATATGCAATAATGCATCACTAAAAGTATTAATTCATCACACATTATATATATCCACATAATTAGAAAACACTTTCAATACAATCTCAACTATCAAACTCCTCGAACAATTGAGGGTCTGGAATTATCACAATATCATAATCATATAACAGCGAAATAATGTATAAGTATGAATTAATTTCCTTGTGCCCAAATTGAACACATTCATTCTCACTTGAAAAAACTTATTATACCTTATAAACATAAGAATTTGTAATAATGCACCAATTAATGCATTAAGTATTTACACTTTACATGCATTCATACAAGTTCTTAGTTCATAAACATTTATAACTAACACATTACTATTGTTCTTTAAATCACATTAGTATTCAAAAATAAACTTCATTCTTTTAACAACTTATAAGTTCCAAAATTAAATACTATTTTATCTAATAACACCATCCTTAAGTTATTACTTCAATTAAAAAATCCAAATCTTATTCAACCTTTAATTAAACTATTCCACATCAAACTAAATTTATATTCAAGCTCAATCAAGTCCATTTAAACCATTATTAAATACCTTAACCTTATATAGTCCAACAATTTTCTAAAACCAAAATTTTCTACTTCCTAAGTACTTCCCGCAACCATAGGAATAAGCCTTATAAATCCCACGCTTCGGTTCACTCACCCACAACCTCCAATTTGTTTCCAAAACTTAATTTCCTTACTTCCATTCGACACACTTTCACCAAATTCCATCAATTTCACTTCAATTCTACCTTATTCATGCTTCAAAACCTCATCAAATTCATTTCCAAACCAATTCAAAAATCATTCATAAGGCAGCTTATAATCCATAATCATTCATGCTCTAAAAATCCAAAGCAAATGCTATCAACAACTATCATGTTCCAAATCTTAATTCATCATCAATTCAATACATATTCTATCCATTTCAAACATCACATAATTCACAACACAACATGATATCAAGTTTAGAATTCCCTTATATGATTAACTTCAAGTTCCTCCTTTAAAGAACTAAGTAATCCAGCCCTTCATGCAACCAACACACTTTTAAAATCAAGGTAGATGAAAGATGGTGTTAACACTAAGATGATAACAACATAAAAGGTAGTATAAAGTAGCTTTATTGATGTTGTAACTTACAAAGACTCAAAGTGAAGATGATCTAAAATCAAGCAAAATTCTAGAAGTTAAGAGGGAGTAAGAGTTTCGGTAGTGAATGAGCAAGGGGAAGGAAGAGTTACAGCAGAAGCTAGCCAATCCATAAGTTCATGCCATATGTAAGATGACTCATCTTGCTCTAAGGACACTTGTTACATAAGGACACAAGCCACATGTCCTCTCCCTAGCTAACACACATGTTCTTCTATGAGGCTGCCAAATGTCACATTTTAATTAGGTCACTTGTCACTCAACCAATGTTGCCAAATGTCAATGCATTAACTATTCCAAATGTCACTAACTTATAGGCTTAGTTATTTTAATTTTCATGTACCAACTTATCTTACAACTTCACAATTTTCTTGGTCCAAATTTACATTTTAATATATCAAATTTTTAATGGTATCAACTGATTCCAAATCACTAAATATGATCCATTAAACCAAAATTCAAGATCAAACCAAAATTCAAAATATATACAACTTACAATCCTATCATAATTTAACACCTATCACATATTCCTTCATGAACATGTATCATTTCAACAAGGATATAATTTGGGGCCTGACAGACTGATAAAAACCAAGCAATCTCTTAGATCTTTCTATATAGATCATTATCCCTAAAATATAAGTTGCTTCTTTAAGATCTTTCATAGAGAAGTTCTTAGATAACCAAATTTTGACTGATTGCAAAGTAGAGACATTATTTCCTATTAGCAATATGTCATCTGCATACAGTTCAAGGAACATAATTGCACTCCCACTAACCTTCTTATACACACACAGATCATCCAAATTTTGTGAGAAACTAAACTCTTTAATTGTCTCATCAAATTGGATATTCCTACTCTGGGATGCTTGCTTCAATCCATAAACGGATTTCTGAAGCTTCCAAACCTTTTCTCCATTCATGGATATGAAACCATCAGGTTGTGTCATATACACATCCACAGTTAGGTTTCCATTAAGGAAGCCATCTTCACATCTATTTTCCATATCTCATAATCATAATGAACGGCAATGGCTAGGAGTATCCTAATGGATTTAAGCATAGCTACTAGGAAAACGTTTCATCATAATCAAAACCTTGCTTTGATGATAACCTTTAGCTGTAAGGCTAGCTTTATAGGTAACCACATTACCCTCCATGTCTGTTTTCTTCTTGAAAACTCATTTGCACCCTATGGGTTTTATTCTTTTAGGTGGGTCAACAAAATTCCATACTTGGTTTTCATACAGGGAATCCATTTTGGATTTCATAGCTTAAAGCCATTTGTTAGATTCTAAACTCTTCGAAACCTCTTCATAAGTAGTAGGCTCATCATCTTCTATGAGCAATATGTCGTTAAGTTCATTTATAAGAAATCTATATCTATAGGGAACATGACGTATCCTACCTGACTTACAAACTTCTTATATGTCAGAAGGTTGAACTATTGTTTCATCTTCATGAACAATAGTCTCAGGTCTAGGCAGTTGATCTATGTCAATTTGAGCATCTTGAACTTCCACAAGTTCAATTTTGCTCCCAATGTCTTCTCTTAACAGAAATTCTTTCTCTAAAAAGACAACTTGTTTTGAAATAAACACCTTTTATTCCGAAACATGGTAGAACTGATGACCTATAATTTCCTTAAGACATCCTACAAACAAACACTTTTCAGATTTACCTTCAAGCTTATTTGACTAAACCTACTTCATATAAGTAGGACAACCCAAGCTTTCATATAAGAAAGATAGGGTTTCTTGTTAGTCCATATAAACTTATATGGGACTCTGTTTAATGCATAAACAAAATTTTCGAGTGCATACCCCGAAAGGATTTTGATAAATCTACTAAACCCATCACAGACCTCACCATTTCTAATAAGGCTCGATGTCTCCTGTCAACCACACCATTATGTTAGGACATGCAAGGTAGACTCCACTAGGACAATATTCCATTATCCCTAAGATAATCCAAAAACTCTTAGCTTAAGTATTCACCACCTCATTCCGATTGAAGTGATTTAATACTTCTACCAAATTGTTTCTCAACTTCATTTCTGAATTCTTTGAACCTTTCAAAGGCTTTAGACTTGTAGCTCATAAGATACACATACCCATATCGAGAATGATCATCGATAATGGTAATGAAGTATACGAAAGTACCTTTGGCATATATGGATTTCGGAACACATATATCAATATGTATTAGGTCTAAAATTCCACTAGCTCGTTCACCCTTTCTGTTAAAGGGTAACTTAGTCATATTGCCTAATAAGCAAGATTCGCATGTGTCATATGATTCATAATCAAATGTGTTGGCCCCTGGAATTTTTTTTTAATGAATGAGCATGATTAAATTAACTTGGGGTTTTGCTAGATTAAATTGTGTAGGAGTTAATTAGCATGTTAATATGAGTAAAATATTATGTTATAGGTTAAGAGAAATAAAGTGTCAGAATGATAAAAATTCATGAGGGGTATTGTTGGAACATCAATTAAGTTATAAAGTCTTAAAGCATGGAAGGAAGGGCAAAGTGTGAAAAAGGAATAGTAGGCTTGTGTTTTAGAAGACAAAAACTTTGGTGAAGAAGAAGAGAAGAGACAGAAGATGAAAAATAAGAAAGAAGAGAGAGAGAGTGTCAGTGATTAAGAGAGCTAGGTTTTAATTTTACTAAGCGAGGGATTTTGAGAGTTATCAAGGAGGGAAAAAGAAAGAGGCAGATTAGAGGTTCCATTAGAGTCAAGAAATTCATTAATTGCTGAAGATTCAAGGTAAGGTTGTGTTAAATCTTTTGTAGTCATAGGAAGGTTTTGGTTCTAAGAACGTAGAAAATGCACGGGTTTAAGTATTGTAGGATCAATTCATGCATGGGTTTCTTTGAGTTTTCAATTGGAGGGTTTTAATGAGGTTTTGTGAGGTTTTGTTATTATTGAAGGGAGGCAAGAGGAGCAAGAGGAGAGACATCCTTGATCAAGCTTTCAAGCAAGGAGATTCAAGGTAGGTTATGGTTTAATAATTAAGTAATAAGCCATCAATGTTTCTTTCAAGAAAATGGAAATAAATGGTTTCAATTACTTAAAAAACGTACACTTATTACTCTTTGAATGTTTTGAGAATGTGTTGCATGTTTTGCATGTAAATTTTGTTTGACAAATAAAAATTATTTTTCAAAAGATATCAAGCTTAAGAAACCAAGTTTTCGAAATGTGCCTTTTTTGGAAACATGCTTTACAGTTATGGAAATACATGTTATGTGGGTTTATGGTGGTTCCCTAAGTTAAATCAAGTGCACTTTGACAAAAGG
>JANSVA010106243.1:0-10395 GCA_025504915.1 Erythroxylum reticulatum
AATTCATAAACTAGTATCATCTCAGATCCTTCATCACAGTAACCAATCAAGGAAACAAGATGGCGGTGCCGAATTTTTGACAGGACCATAACCTCAGTTTGGAACTCTGGAAGTCCTTGGCCGTGACTGGAGTCACTTCGTTTCACTGCCACTTTCACCCCACTCGCAAGAATTCCTTGATAAACTTTACCAAACCCACCCTCTCCTATCAATAACTTCAGATCAAAGTTCTGTGTCGCAGCCAATATATCCGCAAAAGACATCTTGAGTTTGAGATTCAAATTAGCAAGAAGAGGAACATTTTTGGTAGTTTTTTTCCCTCTCGTCCATCTCAAAACAAACAGCAGAACAAAACTGGAAATCAAAGCTAAACCCACAATAACTAAACCAACTATGAGAAATAATCTTCTTGAATGGTGTTCATCTGTCGGTTTGGTGACAATAGTATCCATCACAAACTCCATAATCTCTAGTCCATTAAGGAAAGCAATTTGAGAATCACCGTCAGGACTAATACTAATGTCTGTATACCCAGAATCATCAGAATCGACCACCAAATCATAAAATAATTTAAGAGAAAGTCCGAAGTCTTGAATGGAGATTGACCTTTTGAATTTGGTACCAATATACAGAGACATATGTACCTCATGAGGTGAGCCAGCGATAATATTGCAGAACTGCAGGCGGAAAAGATGCCTAGCGCTCTTTCTTGTACTGAAACGCCATGTTGTGTTCGAAGAACTCGATTCATTAGCTCCTATATTCACTTCTTTGCAGGTCTTGTACACAAAGTCAGGAGCAACTGTTCCGTTCTTATCAGAATGTTCTATTCCACGAACTTCCACAAACACAACACCATCATTGGAATAGTTTTCTGCAGAACCTCTGGATATGAGATAATCATCATCCCCAGTCCAATTCCTCCAGAAAGTGTCATTAGTTTCCGAACCTCCAACGTTTACCCTGTAAAGGGTCCGTAAAGCATTGGACTGCCAGCCAGGGGCACTGATATTGGGCTCCGCGTAGGTAAGATACCAGGGAAAGTCTTCCATGTGAAATAATTCAATGGCATTTATGAAAGCAAAAGATGATTTGTCTGCAGGGGTGAAATAGATTCGTAATGTTCCCACTCCAATATTGAGATAGAAATCCTTAATCACTGGCAAACCGCTGCTGTTCCTGACACTAAAATTTGACAACAAAGAAGAACTCGAAGTTGAAATGTTGAACAAAGCATCAGAAAGATTAGTCCCACCAGCACTGAATGTAAAGAAATGGAGGCGAACAAGGTATGGGCCAATGGTACTGATCCTGAACTTGTAAGGAGCTTGACCCCTGAAAATTCTAGCTGTTTGATATAAAGGAAGGGCTGTGTCTGCTGATGGGTTCTTATTTTCAATAGCTTGGCTTCTTCTTCCCACAGGGAAGTTGCCGTCAGAATTCTCGTCACCCACAAAATACCGGCCATCAAGATTGAAACTCGTGTCAGACCCACAGTTGATGAAGTATTTGGATGTAGGACTTGAAGCTGAAGAAAGAAGCAGAAGAGGAAAGAAAAGGAGGAGACAGAAAGAGTAGAACACGCTACAGAAATTGAACTTCTCCATGGGACTTGGTTGGATCTATGAGTATGGATCTAGTTTCAGAGGTAGGAGACCTTATCAGCAGCAATAATTGGTACATACAATTCAAGGTAGTAATGGAAATTATCAAATGGAAGACTTGAGTTGACTTGTACACTTGCCTGCTACAACGGATCATAATTTACCAGGATCAGGAAGAGTATAAAAGAACAGATACTTAACTTGCCAATGAGTTTCTATGTAATATTTGCACACACAAATAAATGAGAAAAGAGCCCTACCCGTGTGAATGGGTGGTTAAAAAATGAAGAATTTTTTGTTCTCTCCATAAAGTTTTGGGAGATATAACTTTTGATGCTCAATTTTTTATTGCATGAAAGTAGTATACATGTGTATAGCTTTGAGAAACGGGGTGAAAACAAGCCTGAGAGCACGTAAAACTGACCCAAAACTTGCCGAAAATTGCAAATTTTCGACAGACCCGATGGAGACCGTCGGGCGGGTGTGCCATACACACCCGACGGAGCATAGTACCATCCCGAGGGGTGATATGTCTAGTGCGTGCCCGTTGGTTGTTACAAGCGTCGCAAAACCCACTCACAACTGACGTCAGTGCTACAATACACTAAGGTCAGCTGTATGGATTTTTCTACAGTATTTTTTTAAAAACACGCAAAATTTCAAATTTCCCGTAAGGGTCCCCCGAAGTGTTTTGGATCAGTTTTCAGGTCCAGAAAATTCATAAAGTAAGTTTTTTCATTATTCTGGATTTATTACATTAGTAATAAATTAAAGTTTTATTCCAAAAAAGGAATTAAGATATTCTGAATCCAATTTCGAGTGAATTTTCATGCTTCGGACATCAGATGAGGGGGATACTTCAAGTTTTCGTATCTTGGGTCTCATGTTCAATGTTCGGGATCGCATGATAGTTACTTGAAAAAGGAATCGAGACATTCTGAAATCATTTTTGAGTGAATTTTCGTGCAACGAACTTGCCATAAGGGATATACATGAGGTTTTCATGACTCGAGTGATCGATTTAGTATCTGGTAACGCACGATAGTCAATCTACTGAGATTTTTCTTTTACGAAAGTCTTAAATGAAGTTTTCAGAGGATGTCTTCAGCACGAGTGTCTAACAATGAGACTGTGCATTCGGATTTTTGCATTTATTGATATTACATTGTCACATATCATATGCCCATAAAGAATATGAGGATAACATAAAGATGTATCCCTTGTGTTTGTGGACTTTTTGAGTGCTCATGAGAATGTAGTCACCACAGTGGCCTTTCAAGTCAGTATTTTGAATTGTTATGCTTACACGTTAGGGGATGTTTCTGGTCTCATGTTTGGTTATTCTACCCACAGGTGCTGGCTTTACATGAGATTTCAAGATGTTCATAAAGGCATTGAGTAGAGGAAAGTAGTCGTTTGAATGATCTATTCGCCCACAGGTGATAGTGTCATGAGAGTTAATGATTTATACTCTGATTGCTTTTATGTGGAGGTCTGGTTGCATATATTATGTATTCAGCCCACAGGTGTTTCATAATATGTGTGACCGAATTTTCAATAAAGATATTATTTAATGGCTTTAAGTATCGTTATTGTCCTACATTTGTGTTGATTTAAAGATTATCATCTTGAAGTCACCTTTTCAGTCAACAAAATTAGTATCATCATTGAAACTTTGGCCCATTTCAATTCAAAGAAATGGACAGAGGATGTATTGAATGCTATGGAGATAGCTGAGTTTGATATATGACCATACGGACAAATAGGCCATCTCCACCTACATCTATGAGCTCAAGAGCTCATAAAGCAGCCTATGAAACCTAGGATCGGTCTAATAGATTATATCTTATGACCATTAAGAAATCCATACCTAACCATCTGCTAAGTGGACTTCTGGATATAGACATAGAGAAGGAGTTTCTTGATAATATCTTCCAGAGGTACATAGTCTCACCTAATGTTGAAACAAGTGCCTCGATGAATGAATTATTCTCTATGAGGTATATGGGAGAAAGGGGAGTGATGGAGTACATATCGAGAATGATTGATCTACATTAGATTGAAGATGTTGAATATTCCTCTTCCTGATGTCTTCATTGTTATCCAGACTTTGAATACACTCCCTCTAGATGTTGATAGCCCATTGTGATGAGGAGGAGGAGAAACTCAAGTTTGTTACTCCTACAGCCCTCGAAGCAACTAAAGGGAAGATAAAGATGAAGCCCGATAAGTTCAAAAGTAGAAAGTTCAAATCTTCTCCACATGCTGACACTGGTCAATCCAGTGTTAGTAAAGGTCCTGGGGATATAAAGAAACCAGTAGTATAAGGTTTAATAGGAAAGACTAAGACCATTAGGTAACTCCTTGGTTTATCAATTTATGAATCTAATTTGTGATAGCCACATTAAGTACTTGGTGACTAGATAGTGGAATATCTGATTAAGGTGCTTCTACAATATAGGGGTTCATATTCAGGATAAAGCCAAATTAAAGGGAAAGAGAAACTAATGGTTCAAAACAATGAAAAAGTAGAAGTAATATCTATAGGGAATGTATATACTGAACCTTGTAGTAAGGTCCATTTGGGTTTTACACAATACATTTTATATGTGATCTTTTGATCAATTTTGGATAAAGAGGGTAAATTTTTTGTATTTAATACTTCTGTTGTACAGTTGTTTAATGTAAAACATAATGGTACAACCTTCTTGTCATATGGTTTGTATAGAATATGTCTTACCCCGAATTAGATATATACTTCTTCGTATCTTGCTAAACAAGAACCCTGATGAATGAGAAGTCATACATGGTGTGGCAAAAAAGTTTAAGCCACATTTCCATAGCTAAGGTTGAGAGATTGATCAAGGAAAGCATTTCTCAATTCTATATTATGATGATCTGGGAACATGTGTTGACTGTTGCAGGGGTAAGTTGACTAATAAGGATATCAAGGTCAACTTGTGTTTAAGACTTGTTGAGTCCGATACATAAAAATATCAGTAGACCTTATAAAATTGCATTGTGCAATTCCAAATGTATTCTGACATTTGTTGATGATTATTCCTATTATAGTTATATGTTCTTGCTTAAAGACTAAAGGTTGAGAACTAATTGGAAAAATTCATCAAGATAGTCAGATTTGAAAGTGGAGGAGAATATCATGGCAAACATGGTATTTCATGACTTTAAAAGGTCTGTTTGTCAGATATTTGGAATCAGTTAAAATAGTGACTTAAATTCATTATACCGAGTAGTTCTGAGCAAAATGGTGTGTTATCGAAAGGCATAACTGCACCATAAAGGACTTGAAGAAGTTCAGGTAGTATAATCCTTATAAAGAAAAATTACATACTCGTTCACCTCATTGCTATTTAGTAAGATATCTTGACTACTTTAAATCTACAACTTTTACTATAGAGAAGGAGGGACTGGAATAATGGAATCACAAACAGTTAAGTTTCTGGAATATAATGTCTATGATGATGTTAGGCTCTTTGACCCTTCGGATGATAGCAGGGCGAATACTACAGTTATCATATACCCCATACTCATACATTTAGATCTCATGGATCTAGGTCTTTGTACCATGCCTGTACAGGAATAAGAACTCATACTTATGCTTGAGATGACCTGCTATCTCATCTGATTTCATAGTCTATCAAGTAAACATGACTATGCTATTAGACATGTTACAGATTCAGTTACTTTTACAGAAGTGGTCTCTGGACCCAATGCAGATTTGTGGTGGGATGCAATGACTGATGAGATGCAAGCCATGAAGTATAGTAAGATTTGGGAGTTAGTTGATTTGCATCAGAACTGCAAACTTCTCAACTGTAAATGAAGTTTTAAGACTTAAAGGATTTCAGGATAAAGTTCTGCGATTTGTAGGCTCGCTCAGTTGCCTAATGGTTCACTCAGGAAGAAAGGTTGATTTTATGTTAATTGTTCTCTAGTATACTCATAGGATACATTTTGAGTGATTAAGGCAATTGCAGCTCATAATGATATAGAGTTACGTCAGATGATTGTCAAAACCGCTTTCCTGAATAAAGTCCTTTATATGGTACAACCTGAAGGATTTCAGGATCCAGATGGATCTAACATAGTTTGCGCTTTATGCAGATCAATATATCATTTACATCAAACCTTCCTAAAATTGATACCTTACATTTGCTAAGGTTCAGCCTCTTTCGGCTTCATAACAAATATAAAAAAAAAGATGCTTATACTATGAGATCAAGGAGAGCAAAGTTATCTTTCTATTACTGCATGTGGATGATATATTGCTCACGTCAAATTACTTGATCATGTTGTATGAGGTTAAGCAACTTTTGGTTAAGAACTTTGACATATAGGACCTTGATGTAACATCTTCATTCCTAGGTATTCAGATTCACCGGAATGGATCTCAACACTCATCAAGCCTCTCATAAAATGCATACATTGAGTATGTGCTACAAAGGTTTAATACAGTTAACAGTAAACCTATCGTAGCACCTATCTCTCATAGTAAGAGATAATCTTTAGTACAATATCAAAAGAATAAAGTAAAGAGAGAGGTTATGAGGAATGTTCTGTATACTAATACAGTTGATAGTCTGATGTATACTTGACTATGTACTAGGCGGGACATTGCATTAATTGTTTCACTGTTTGATCAATATCAGGTTAATCTAGGTGTAGACCACTGAAATATAGTCTAATGAGTGTTAAGATCCTTAAAGGAACTAAGGATTATATGTTGACATATAATATAGTCAACAGACTAAACCTCGTAGGGAATTCAGATTAAAATTTTAGCTATGTGTCCAAATAATCAAAAGTCTACTTAAGATTACAGTTTTAAGTTTGCAGATGGTAAGGTATCTTGGAAGTGTGTCAAGTAGACATAGTTAACTTCCTCAACTATGCATGCAAAATGCATCCAATGTGGTTGCTTCACATATGGTTTAGCTTAGAAACTTGATTTTTGAGTTATCTGTAGTTGATTCAATGGCTAGACCCATTTGATTGTATTGTGGTAATCTTTTTGTTGTGTTATTTTAATAGCAACAAAGAATATCACAGGGTCTTAAGCATTTAAAGGCAAATTATTTGGTCATAAAGGTGATGATACAAAAGGTGACATTAAGGTTTAGAGCATTAAAGACTGAGGAAGAGTTAGTCAACCCTTTAACTAAAGGACTTTGCCTACTTGTGTTTGTGTCACAAGTATACACTATGAGTGTTTTGATGTCCTTAGACATTATTAGTTAATGGATAGTTATGTTTGCACCATGTACATTTGTACATTTTGATATATTATGACTGTATGATGGTTCATCAATAAAGATGATCATCGTTTATCCTCAGTAATACGTGTTATCATACATTGTCTTAATATGTATGAAAGTCTTAAGATTTGTGTCGATATTGAGCATTTAAAGGTCATTGGGCATATATATACAGATTGACCTTGTGCTTATGTCATTTAAACACATACAGTTTTAGTACAGATATCTATAAAGTTTGACATGATATAAGGGGATATAAGTTTTTAATCCTATAAAGGGATTCTCTAATGCAGTTTAGCAGAGAACATAAAGGCTTTCTCTAATGCAGTTTAGCATTTGGTGAGAGGAAATAAGTTTTCTCTAATATTGTTTA
Source organism: Erythroxylum reticulatum (assembly GCA_025504915.1). NCBI lineage: Eukaryota > Viridiplantae > Streptophyta > Magnoliopsida > Malpighiales > Erythroxylaceae > Erythroxylum > Erythroxylum reticulatum. The sequence continues at coordinate 7,254 of JANSVA010106243.1, forward strand.
GCATTCAGTGAGAGAAAGCTGGATTTCTCTAATGCAGTTTAGCATATACGTTTTAACATAAAGTTAGAAGAATCAAGACCTACAAACGAAGATGATATAATTTAGATCATAAAGGTATCATCCTATTTTTCCATACTCCATTTTCTCATTCATGTTAGTAAGGTATTAGGTATATGTGATTGTATTAGATCTGTGTCACATATGACACATGTATTTGATACTTTTTGATATCGAAAGCCTTGCAGGATAGAATGATCTTTCGTTATCTTTGAATTAAATGTTTTGTTTTTAAACCTAGTTGACTAATTTAGTAGCGTGGCTTAACCGAGTTTTTAAATTGTTTTTAAACTAGAGTCAAAACTGCAATTAATACGTATCCAAATGGGAGAATGTTGAACAATTTTGTCTTTTCATATAAACTTGGACAACTATTAATTGTATTTTTTGGTTTTTCAAAAAACTTATCAGTTAAATTGCGTAATTTGATCTAGATAAAGATAATAAAGTGGCCCAATAAATGATCTAAATCAATGGGTCAAAGTTTGAGTGGAAAATGGATCTTAATCAGTGTGGATCAGACCCATATCGGCCCTGTAATATGAAAGCCCGATATAGAAGCTATATATAATGGTTAAAGTCTACTGCAGTTGCTCATATAATCAATCGTAAGCATAAGAATTCTCTGACCCGTTAAAAGAGCTTATGTATTGAGAAAACTGTAGAAAGGCCTTACCCGTGTCCCAGAGAGGGGTTCCCGTAAAGATGGCGATGGATTCGCGCTCGTTTCGACTTTGAAAAGCTCGTTTGAAATTACGGAGACTGAAATCAAGTATTTTCGCATTTCTTCATTTCTTGCCCCTTCACGTTTGATCTGGAATACGTAACTAAGGTACCGTTACGCATTACACTTTCCTCCTTGAAAAATTATTTCCATTTCTATAGGAAATGATGAGAAGTAATGTACATCAACATTGAAACAAATCCATCTTTTGAAATGCTTATATCTAGTATGGCTTTATACTAGAAAATTTTCAAGCAAAGTGTACCTCTCGAGTCCATATTCTGACTTGAACTTGCTTAAACGCTCTGAAAAATTATCAAGCACTCTCTTTATAGCACCAAAGTTCTCTTAAGGCAATGTCCCTGGTTCATAATCATCTATTCCTTTCTTTTTTATGGCACCAGGCATTGAGATCCACTAATTGACTTCATGTACCAACAGAGCCAAACCCTGAAAACATAGTCCATATTCTTAGTGAAACTTGGTATGCATTGACAGAGAAAAAAGTATAAACTAAATTTATGTGTTAGGCAAGCCACTCAAAAACCTTGCATCATACATAAGCTTAGATGCAAACCTCAAAGCAAATAAATGAAAATTTCAATCATCAAGTGGGCAGAAACAACCTGAGTTTCAAAATACTAAAAACAAAACCAAATGTTACCTTACTAAGATGAATGGGAAAATGAAGTGTGGCGAACTAGGATGTTACATATATGATCTAATATGTCATCTTTGATTATAGGTCTTGATTTCTCTAACTTTATGTTAAACAGCATAAGAGAAATCTTGTTTTCTCTCACCGAATGACAAATATAATTAGTGAAAACTTGTTTTCTCTCACCAAATGCTAAATTGCATTAGAGAAAACCTTTATATTCTCCAACTAAATGCTAAACTGCATTAGAGAACTTTTATAAGATTGAAAACTTATACTCCTATGTCATGTCATAATTCATAGATATCCGTATAAAACTATATGCGTCTAAATGATCTAGACTCAAGGTCAATCTCTATATATGCCCATTGACCTTTAAATGCTTAAGATTGACACAAATCTTAAGATTTTCAAACGTATTATGACAATGTATGATGACATGTATTATTGAGGATAAATGATGATCATCTTTATTGATGAACCATCATACTGTCATAATACATCAAATGTATAGATGTACAAATGTACATGGAGCAAACATAACGATCTCCTAACTAATAATGTCTAAAGACTTCAAAACACCTATACTATATACTTGTCATGCAATCACAAGTGGGCGAGTTCTTTATTTAAGGATCGACTTACAGTTTCTCAGTCCTTGAATGTTTCAAACCTTGATGTCACCTTTTTCATATCAACTCCTTTATAGTCAAATATTTGACCTCTAAATGCTAAGACCCTGTGATTTTTTTTTTGTTACTAAACAACATAGCAGTAAGATTATCAAAATACAACCAAATGAGTCTAGCCACTAAATCAACAATAGACAACTCATAAATTCAGTTTCTAAGCTAAACTGTTTGTAAAGGAGCCCCATAGCATACATTATACATACATAGTTGAGGAAGTCACTTGTGTCTACTTGACACTCTTCTAAGATGTTGTAACATCTGCAAATTTAAATTTGAATCTAAATTTCCTACGAGGTTTAGACTGTTGACTTTTCTATATGTCAACATATAACCCTTAGTTCCCTTAAGTATCTCAACATTAATTTGACTGCATTCCAATGGTTTATACCTAGGTTAACTATATATTGACCAAACAGTCAAATAGTAAATGCAATGTCTATCCTAGTACTTACCTAAGTATACATTAGGCTATCAACTATACTAGAATACAAAACATTCTTCATAGCCACTCTCTTTACTTTATTCTTTAGACATTAGGCCAAAATAATCTCTCGCTATGAGAGATTGGTGCTACAACATATTATAGTCAACCATATTAGACCTCTGTAACATATACTCAGTGTATGCACTTTATGAGAGGCCTAATGAATGTTGAGATTTGTCTTGGTGAATTCGAATACCTAGGACCAAAGATGATTCATCAAGATACATTATGTCAAAGTATTTTACCAAAAGTTGCTTAACCTCATGCAATATGGTCAAGTTATTCAATGTGAGTAATATATCATCCATATATAATAATAGGAAGATAATTTTCCTCCCCCTGACCTTATAATACAGGCATCTTTTTAACTTTATTTTCCATGAAACTGAAAAGGGCCAAAACCTCATCATATATAAGGTATCACTTTTAGGAAGTTTGATGTAACGCCCAATATTAGGGGTTAGAATATTAAGGAATTTCAATGCATGGTATGCTTGGCATAATTGAGTTTTTGCTTATTTGTGCAT
>JANSVA010106254.1:0-30884 GCA_025504915.1 Erythroxylum reticulatum
ATATCTTGAAGTAATATTTCTATTAATATAAATAACACCTAAATCTAAATTATATACAGAAATTTATACATATTTTTCCGATTGGTCTCAGTATGACGTCAGCAATCGTCTCATGACGTCAGCATCGTCTTATTTTGGCCAGATCATCTTTTAGTACAAATTTAATCCTCTAGATGATATAATTGGTCTTTAAGGTCTCATGATAGTTGTATATCTTGAATTCATCTTTCTATTAATCTAAAGAAAACCTAAATATGAATTCTATACAGAAAGTTATACCCTTTTTTTCTATTGGTCTCAGTATGATGTCAGCATCATCTCATTTTGGCCAGAACATCTTCTAGTCTAAATTTGATCCTCTAGATGATAGAATTGGTCTTTAAGGTCTTCATAAGAGTTTTATATCCTGAATTCCTCCTTCTATTCATCAAATGGAAACCTTAATCTGAGGTCTCTAGTGAAAGTTATGTATGATGTCCTGATATAGGTTTAGTATGGCAAAGGGCAAGTACTACTTCCGTGTTTGATTCTGAATGCTGGGCTTCAGAGTTAAGGTCCAGTATACTTAGGCGAGAGTAGTTCTAGGATGGGTGACCTCCTGGGAAGTTCTCAAGAAAAGCAAAATCGTGAGGGCTTGGTTGGGCCAAGGCCCAAAGCGGAAAATATTAGTGAGCGTGTGATTTGGGCTGTTACAGGTTGTATCAAAGCTTGTACCCAAACTGTTGTGCCAGCTTGGCTGGACCCCAAAGAGGGATGGGCCTTAAGGGGGTCGAGAGTGTGAGATCCCACGTCGATTGGAGAGAGAAATAAAGTACGCCATATAAGGGTACGGATACCTCTCCCTTATAGACGTGTTTTTCATAGCGTAATGCACTGGATCCCATTGGAACTCCGAGGTTAACTATGCTTAGGCGAGAGTAGTTCCAGGACGGGTGACCTCCTGGGAATTTCTCAAAAAAAGCATAACCGTGATAGCTTGGCTGGGCCAAGGCCCAAAGCGGACAATATCTGTGAGTGGGTGATCTGGGCTGTTACACATAACCTCCTTCAAAAATACAATTTTGATTTTTATTGTTATTTTAATATTTATATTAGACTCATATTTATCTATTATTAATTCATTATATAATAATTGATATTGGTGTATTTTTATTTCAATAAAATATTTCATTTTTACTTATTCTTATAAGTTTTACTTCTTATTTATTATATACCAATTTTATAACGGTTTACTGCTAGTTGAACCTCTAAACCTTAAACCTTTCCTTCGACCGGTTTGATGTCTGGTCCAATTTTTAAAGCATTGATTTTAATTATGAAAAAGTAGTTCCATGACAATATCAACTCAGTGTTTTAACCTTCTATGTAATTCTACTACAACATAGTATATCATCTCATTTGCACAGCATATCTGTGTGGATATTTACATTTAATTACATTGTAATAAGAACATCCGATGTCAATCTTCAAGCCATAAAATATTCAAAATTGAGTTATTTAGAGAAGAATCATCAACTTGGTTATTTGTTATGCCTAAGTTCATGCCTATTTCAACCATGCACATCTGCAAGAGGACTTGGATAAACTTTAGGGTTGGCTAATCTTTTGTTACTCCAATTCACTATCAATGGCATGTATATAAGAATGATGATTACTTCAACCTCAAACTTTTGGTTGGTTCAGTTGCCTTAGTTATTGCACCCCTTCTAGCACCGTATATGGCCTCAATTTACTTTAATTAGGAGGGAAAACCTAAAAATTCTTTCTTTTGCTTCTTTGTTCTATCAAAACTAGGAACAAAAACCCCACCATTTCTATTAATAAGAAGAGAAAGGGTGCATAAGCCATATATATGTATATATATATGTACACATATATATGTACATATATATGCATATATATATATATATATGTATGTATATTTATAGGATTTATTAAACATATGTAGGAATAAGGAAATGTAAAATTAAGTTCAAATTACATCATTAAGCAAAGGAGAATAGGTAATAGAATTAAGTATATAGATACCTTGAAATTCCCAACAAGTTGACAAAAATAGCTAAGGATGATAATGAGCTGGACCGAGCCCTAGCTCGGGCCTAACTTATTATTAATTTTTTAAAAAAAATCAAAATAATGACATTTTTAGCAAATCGAGCCTAATTACTAAGCCTAAAATTTAAGCTCAAAAAACTGAGCCTGAGTTTCGGTAAACTCGAGGTTGCCCAATTGCCAAGCCTAGAACTAACTTCTAAGGATTTCAATGACTTCTAAAACTTTCTTAAGAACATCAACAACAACACTCAGTATAAATCTCAATGACACGTAAAATTTGAGGAGGTCTAGTAGTACGCAGCCTTACCCCTAACTAGTAAAGACTGTTTTCAAAACTTCTAAAACTTTCTTCTTTCCCTTAATCATATGTTTACATGACAGTGAAACCAAACTAATGTAAATAACAAAGAAATTTAAAGAAAAATTTGAGTTTTCTTCTTAGGAGCCTTCCCGCTAATGAACTTGCTTGCATCCAATTTTTTTCATTTCATCCTTAAAAGAGGTGGTAGAACCCATCATTACCAAGATGATAAGTTGAAATGGTAGGCTCATAAATAAGTTTTAAAAGTCACATATCTTGTTTTTAACAAAACCCAAACAATCCAAATTTTAAATTTGATTTTCATAATATTATTATCTTTTTTTCATAATATCAAACATTAGGATTTAAAATAAATTTTAATATAAATATTAGGGTCTAAACCATACATTTTATTATTTTTTGTGAAATTTAATAAAACTGGAGAGAGATTTTATTAGCCTATTAATTTTATTTTATTAATTTTGTTTTGAAATTTAATAATCTTATATTGAAACTCTTTAGAATATAAAATTTTTTGTTACTTTCTAAATTGAATAAGATCATAGCGAGACTTTGTAATCCTACCGAATTTATTTTATTAACTTTCTTATAAATTTTATAATGGTAGAGCCAAACTCTACAACATATTAAATTCGTAAACGTAATTGGTTACTTCTAATTACATAAATCAATAGTTCAAACTGCACCCAAAAATAGGGCATTTTATTTTTTATAATCCTTTGAAATTTGAAAAGGAAAAAGCAAAACTTTACATGTATATCAAATTCATTTTAGTCAGAAAAATTTATACAATGATTAAAGGAAGATAAAAATGAACCTTGTTTACTAAGATTACTTCTTAAATATTTGAAAAATCTAATAGGACTTAAAAATTGTTGAATTAAGATGAAACAACTTCATAAAAATAGGGTTGTCATGAGAGAATGTCATTATTCTCTCTTGCTCATCAGCTTGCATTTTACTTCTTAGCTATGGCTCATTGCTTCTTTAGTCTACTTCTCCTTGTGTTCTTGCTTGGCTCCTTCTCCAATCTAAGGCCTTCCTATTTTATCTTAGTGTTGGCTTTCCTATTCTTTTTCTATTGGTTATCTTCCTCAAGCTCTCATCTTGACTACTTCCTCACTTCCTAGCTACACTCTCAATCTTTCTTGGCTTTTTGAAAGTCCATTCTTCGTTGGTTTCTTCATACTTATTGGTCTTCTTTAGATCTATTGGCAATTATTCTTTGTTAGTTTTTGTGTCTCTTCCTTTCTTCTTTTTTTAGCTTACTTCCACCAGTTCACTAAGCTCTTCGCATTAGTTGAACATCAACTACACTCAACTAGTTTTAAATATGTTATCCTTCAAAGCCTAATATTCTTATATAATGGTATTTTGAGCAAACTCATCTAGTCCCATTATTTCTTATTTTTGGAATGATGGCCCACTGTCTTAGTGAAGTGAGTTCCACTGAATTTCACCCCTTTATCTAATATTTGGTCCATCCATACCTTTGCTAAATGTAACATTTCCAAGCTTAGCTATTCAACATGTCCCAATTGCTGCTTAACTTGTTGTTGCGAAGCACATCAACCTATGTTCATGGAAACAAACTTTGAGTAATTCTTCTTTAACTGTACTACACTATTACTTATAATCAAGTGAATAAGGTTACGTGAAGAAGGTTTAGGAGTCATTTCTCCTCCATTTTAAGTTCTTTGTAAAGGAGCACTTAAATGGCAATTCTCTTTAACTAAGTTTTTGCTTATAAAAGGCTAGAATTTCCACCATTAATTGGGCTCATAAGTAGTGGAAAAACTCAAGTTTAAAGGATGTGATTCTTAATGATGATGGGTTATTGTTATTTAAATTTTGTTCCCTTTAAAGTGCCTAAAATTTTATTGAGCATGAACATATAATTTTAATGGCATTCTTCTATTTCTTTATCAATGGTGACCTAAGATATAATCTAAAGACATCAAGCTTAAGCAAGTGCCTATTTGGGTGAACTTACACAGTATTCTTTTGTATTATTGGGCAACAATCAGGCTCAGTTACTTAGCTGGTTACATTAGTAAACTGGTAGCAATGGACAAACTAATGACAATTATGAAAAGGGTAACCTATGCTAGAGTTTTTGTCATCATTGATATTGGAAAATAGATTTTTTATTATATTCCATTAATGAGATTGAATGAAGTTGAAAAAATTTATCAAGATGAGATATTGGTTACTTATCAATGGAGGCTTTTAGCTCATCATATTAAGAAGAATTGGAAACCAAGTAAGAGAAGATTTATTATGAGAGACTATTATGAGTTAATGGAGCTTGATAAATTATCGAGTTATATGATATATTCAATTTCTAAGATAATAAATATACAACCTAATCACTTGGATAATTCGAAATTTGAAGGACTTAAACCTCTTCATCTTTGTCTTTTAGAAACCAAGTTAAAGTAGGATGTAATGAGTAATCTCATTTTTCTAAATCACTTATAGCTAATTATCAATAACCATTATGCTCATAATAATGATAGAATATTGTTTCTTTTAATTCTAGTATAGTGAAGCTTGTGATCTATATAATCATAGATCAAATAATACACTTAGATTTGGAATTTTAGCAAGAAAAAAAAAGTTCTCATATATCATTTGTCTATGGCTCTAACTTTTCTTTTCAAGGAGTTTCTTTATGGAACAAGCTTTAGGAGATTTTTTCTAGAATGATAAGGTTCTTGGAAAGTGCTTAGTGATTTTAATAGCATATTTTATCATCTAGCAGTAATTCTTTATTAAGGAATCACTCAAATGACATATATAACTGCATATCCAATATAGGCATCACCGATTTGAATATATAAGGTCAAATATATAGTAACAAGTAATAAGGGAGGTGGTTTATAATAAATAAACTTAATAAAGCCATAAAGAACAACTTATGGTTGAAGAAATTTCTTGAGATTGTTGTTAAGTTTGGAACTCCATCATTCTCTAACCATTCTCTTATAGTCATCAATGGCCTTAACTTAATAAGGATTAGGTACTTTCCATGCAATTTTGATAACTATTTGGGTAATGATCCTGAGTTTGAGAATATTTTTTTTAAGGGATGAAGTCATCACTTTAAAAGGCATAAGGCATTATTATGTTACGAAAGTTAGATAAAGTTAAAGATGAATTTAAAAAAAAAGGAAATATAATGATACTCAAGTTGCAGTTCTATCATCAAAAGACAAGCTAGAGAAAGTCAAAGTAATGCTTGACTTAGGCAAGACTGATAAATCGAGCAGTTAGGAAGCAGTTTAATCGCATTTCTCATCTCTCGCTTAGCTCAGATTTGGTGTCATCGTAGGCTTAGTCTAGTCGCTATCTCCTTAGCCTACAATAAGGAAACTAAGCACGGGAAGGATAATTTGTTTAACCATCTCTTTATCGATAGCGGTTAGAAAGTCAGTATAGACTGAGGAAAGCCCCATCCCCGAGTTGGTTAAAGCCCTGCTCCTTCCGACTTCAAGTTCCGTGCTTCCCAATTAGAACTGCATTAAAAAATGAAGCAAGGACAGATTTCTTTGAGCAAAGTTTTCTATATTAAACACTAGAGTGAAAAAATTCAAGTAAGCGAGGGGCTAGAAAAAAAAGAAAAGGTTTTGAGCCATGATAGGGAATCCTTTCAGTCTCATGCGGCGAAGAGAAGGATTTAGTAAGATAAAGGGAAGAAGCGATGTTGTAAGGTAAGGATTGAGTCTTTTTGGAAAAAGAGGGAAGGATTTGGCATAAATAAGTAAAATTGTCCCTCCTAAAAAGATTATTCAAGAATAAATGGGCAATAGTTAGGAGAGGTGCGCCAGCGGCAAGCGAGATTTACTTAAAGTTCAAGGAGTGGATCTTGAACTTCGGCCTTGTCATCTTCCATTTTAGGTGTTCGTGGAAGAGAAGAAAAGTTATAGGCCTGTGAATTCAGCCCTTCGAGCCTTTGTGAGAGGCTTAGTCATTGTTACCATTACCTTTATTCACTCAATTCCTTGATCTAGTTAAAGGAAAAGTAGACTTTATCTAGTTATATCCAAATTGTTTAGGTTAATAATTTAATCCTCAAATAAAGATCCAAGGTACAATGGCTTAAGAGTGGAGACAAGAACATTGCCTACTTCCATAAGTATGATCTCTGAAGAAGGAATCACAAAAAAGTTTCCTTGCTTGTGGGATATCAAGGTGATATTATTTCTTCTAAGTTTAAGATAAGGAGACTTATAATTATTTCTTTAAGTTTCTTAATTTTTTCTCTACTTCTTCCTTCTCAATATAATTGTTATAACCCTTTATCGTTGGCATAATTTTTCTAATTAATAAAGATTGAAGCTTATTACAGTTTTTGAAATAGTGGAAGATTTCTTTACCTTACATCCTAATAAGGCCCTTGGTCTAGATGCCCTCAATGGGCTTTTCTTTCACAAATCTTGCACAATGATAGTATGCTGAAAAGAAATAATAAAACATAGATTAACTTGGTGCCAAAAGTTCCTAATCTAAGTACTCTAAGGGACTTAAGACCTGCATCTTATATCAATACTATTTATAAGATAATTGCAAAGATTCTTATCTTTAGGCTTAAAGGAGTTCTTTAACCATTGATTGGCTCTTCTAAAAAAGTTGTTATGTTAGGGAGGCAAATTGATGAAAATATGCTTTTAGATGAAGAATTCTTCAAAAATTATAACAGGAAGTACTCTTTCAAGAGTTATGCTACCAAAGTGGACTTTAATAAAGCCTTTGATTTTTTGAACTAGGGGTTCATCATTAATGATCTTTATACTTTTTACTTTTCCTTAAGTTTTGTTTATTAGATTACTTAATACATTACCACAGTATCTTATAATACATTGATGAATGGTCAAACATATTATCTCTATACTTGTTCACTCTTCGCATAGAAGTTCTATCTAAAACTATAACTCATTTTATAAGAAGGAAAAGAGCTCTATATATTACATCAAATGCAAGTAGCTGAAGATTCATAACCTTTTATTTGTTGAAGACTTATTTCTCCTTTCTAGTTAATATTAGAATTCTATTAGTTCTCTAATGAATGTTTCAAAGTGGTTTAAGAAGTTTTCTAGATTATAAATGACTAAGGACAAAAGATGTGTTTTTATATCTTTATTAGCTGTGACTTACTCTCCTTGGATCACTTGTTTGACAAGACTGTAATAAAAGTAGTTTTCATTCACTAACCTTGGAGTTCCCATCCTTATAAGAGACCACCTTATAGGGACTTTTATTGTTGATAAAGAAAATTCAAAGGAACATTAGCAATTAGTGTAATAAGAGCCTTACTTATACTAGAAAAGATTAATTGATTCATTATAGAACTTGTTAAATGTTTATTAGTTAGAACTCATTTCATATTTATTGGTCTTCGTATATTGTGTTTCTTAAAATCTTAAAAAAGACTATTGAAAGTTTATTTAGGATCTTTTTATGGACTGGTTAAATAGAAGGAAGCTACAAAGCCTGGTCAAATAGAAGGAAGCTACAAAACTAAGGTAAGAGGGGAGCTTGTATGTTTGGCTAGAGATGAAGGTGGACTTGATATAGTTCCAATCAGAATGAGTAATAAGGTTCAAATGGATAGGATATTAAAGAGGATCTTTGTGGATAAGGAATCAATTCAGGTAAAGTGGATGTATGTGTATTATTTAAATTGTTCTAACTTTAGATCATCTTCTCCAAAAAGTAACTCATGATGAACATATTCAAGCTTTGGTTGCAATCGAGAATTCCTATTAAAATAAGGAGAGTAAAGGAGCTAGTACCAACTTTTTGTATGAAAATTGGAATTCATTAGGCCGTCCTGATAATGATGGGCAATTTTCTAATTTGAGATCTATAATACTAGACTTAGCTACTTTTAGAGAGTTATTGTTTGATAATTCCTATAATATTCAACTGAGCATTGTAAATTGTCCATTGAGGCTTATATCCCCTATTCACTATGCTTTTATTGATGAAGATAAGACTACTTGATTGGGGAATTCTTTAGGCTCATTCACCAATAAGTCATGGATATTTCAAACTTAAGGTCCCCAAAATCTCTTGGTATAAACTTGAGTAGAGTAAGCAAATCTCTCCAAAGATAGCATTCATGTTGTGGTTGTCTATTAATGGTAAACTATATACTAAAAACATACTGCATGGAGCATATTCTATCTTAGATAGGTACTCTCTTTTCCATTAGGAATATGAGTCTCTTGATCAATTATTCTTCAATTGTAAGTATACCAAACCAATATGGATAAACATATAGAGTGTTAATATTCTCTAATGTTTATTGAGGATATGGAATCATATTATAAATTGGAGTATTGGCTTAAAGTTGAAAATTAAGAAAATTCCAATCATATTTAAAATATTGTTTGGCACTACTACTTACTACATTTAAAGAGAAAGAAATAATAAAGCATTTCAAGGCAAATTCTGATTAAATCAGTAGCTAATCCATAAGTTGATGAGCCATATCATTGAGCAGCTCATTATTACTTATAATCTTCCCTATCCCTATTTTTTAGCTTATTTTTAGCTTTTTATATGAGTAAGTTAGTAGTATTTATATTGATTGGTTTCCTTATAATAGTTCCTTTAATTTACTAAATTACATTAATGCAACTCTTATTTTTTAATTTAATTTTCTTTTTCTTTCTTAAAAAATTTTGACAAAAATAATTGGTAAACTCATACATATCATTAACACAATTGCACCCTTGTAGAACATCGGAGAAAAAAATTAAAAAAGCAAAATTTTTAGAAAGAGATGGCAGTGCCACTAAGAGTTACAGGGTTGTTAACAATAGGTCAAAAGATTCAACTATAAGACTGGTGACCTCAACCACACTATCATTGTTAAAAAACTCATGATGCTCCTCAGTTTAGGTTGGCTCAGGCTATATAGATGCATCAAAATGTCCAAATTTTCAAACTCAAGGATTGAAAATTTCTTCTATACTACTTTTCTTAAGGCTTCCAACCCTGACATTATATCAATGATCAAATTATCATAGTTCTATTTCTTGAAAGACTTGGACTTAAGATAGTGTTTAATGATCCAAAATTTAAAGCCATCACCCTTAAGCTTTCTGTGTTGCTTTTTGAGCATTCCCTTAAGCCTATCCCCTCATCCTTCAATCTTGCATTCTCTTTTTCAAGCTTATTAAGACGCTTAAGGAGTTGTTCTTCTGCATCCCCCTTTACTTTATAGAAGGCCTTATGGTCCTTATGTGATGTCCTCTCAATGGGATAAAATAGCTCATCCATAGGTTAACACTATCATTTTTATAATAGCCACAAACATGAACAAGATGTTTTCTATAAAAAAAGAGACCAAGGATAAAGACCTATTTGGCTTATCCTTGAGGGAGAATAAATAAAAGGTGGTCTACACTAATAAGGTTACTATCAATGAACCTACACCCCCAAGAAAATCAACTCTTATGTGCTTATCATCTCCCACTCACTTTTCTCTAACTATGAAGAATTTTGTTTCCCTTTTTGTGCCTTAAAGGCTTGTTATGGAAGAAGATCATTTATTTTGTCAATTCAAAATGAATAAGAGTGACACTATCTTTGAAAAGTTATAAATTACATCAGAAATGGATCATATGATGATGATGTCCAGAGATAGAAAGAGCTTAGGGGAGATGGATCTGGATTTCACCTATACCTTCATTAAGGTACATTTGGCCAAGGTAAGTTTGCTTAGTTATTTAAGTTATTTTATCTTAAGGCTTGATATTTCAATTTACCTTTTTTAAGTTGTTTATTTTGTATTTAAATACCATAAGAATGTCTTGAATAATTTCAATAATGTTGTAAAGGAGAAAGATGGTGTAGAGAAAGCTACCACGAAGGCTTAGGAAGACATAGAGGCATTTTGCAAATATAAAGAGTTTATTAAAGAGGAACTCTTTATGCTTCTTAATAAGTTTAGGAAGGAGAACTCGAGGTTAAAGGGTAAGATTGTAGGTTTTAAGGGCATGCTTAAGAAACAATAGAAAAATTCAAGGGTGATGACTTCAAAATCAAGATTATACATTATTATTGCATGTTCAAGATTTGTAAGAATTAGAAAATGATAACTTAATCAAAATTATTATGGAAAATTTTGAGATTTGCAAAAATCTTACACATATAAAGTAGCTAAACTTATCTTTTGACCAGAGTAACATTGATGCTTTTATTGAGCTTGAGCCAAATTTGATGAAAGAGTTAAAGAAGTATTACAGGATTAATGTTGAGTATGAGTTCATCAGTTATATAGATAAAAGGTTTCCCATCTTTACTCTTGCTAATCCTATTGCTAGTGTCACTCAGATCTCTATATATATCTTTTTCTTCTTTTGTACTTTCTATTCCCTTAATTTATATAAGTGTAATTGTACGAATGAATTAGATAGGTTTAACCCCAAATTTTTATGGATTTTTTTAATAAATTGATGGATATGTCTTAACTAAGATAAAATTCAGTAAATTTTGATTAGGTAATCTTGACAAGCCTATAAATTCTATCTCTGTCTCACTTATACAAATATTAAAGAAAATTATTTAAGTAAACTTGATAAGCTTATAGAGTCTTACTCGATCTCACCTTATCAAAATTTTAAAGACTTAATCTCATTAAATTGACAAGCATATAAAATATATATCTAGCTCATCTTAACAAGCTTTTAAGACCATTAGGTAGATGAAATTGACAAAGCTTTAAAATCTTTACTTCATTCAATAAAATTAAGTAAGATGTAAACTTGATAGACCTTTGTGTTTTTTTCTCTTTCTTTCCTTATCAAATTTAAATGAAATTAGGTAGATGAAATTGGCAAACCTAAAGCATCTTGACTTAACTTTACTTATCAAATTTTAACAAAATTAGGTTGATGAACTTGATAGGCTTGTAAAGACTTTACTTTATCTTAATTTATCAAAATTTAAGAAAATTAGATCAATTTGACTTAACAAGCTTGTAGAGTCTTGCTCTATCTTTCCTTATCAAATTTTAGGGAAATTAGGTAGATGCGAACTTGATATGTCTTTATAGTCTTTTTTTAATATTTCCTTGTCAAATGTCAAGAAACTAGGTAAATGAACTTGATATGCATGTAAAATATATACTTTAACGTTTCTCATAATTCCATATTTCCTTATGCATACCTTTTTTTACTACTTCTTTTAAGATAGGGAGCTCAAAAGGCTTCTTTTGGATTTAAGATTATGTAGTTTGTAGGTTTTTAATTTTGAGTCAGGGAACTAAGGAGACTTATCCTAGATCGAAACTTTTTTCCTGCATTTTTTTAATTTTTAATTTCTTTAGGGATTTTGACTTGATTTAATATTAATCTAATCATTTTTGTGTTATTGCAATTAGGTGTTGTGATTGATTGCTATAGCTTTACATTTTGGTAATAAATCGAGAGAGTGAAACAAATACAAAATCATTAGGTTGTTTAATGAGAGTTAAATAATCTAATATATCACATAATTAATTAAATCGGTAAGTATGAAGAGAGATCCCGTGTGAAACCTGATTGTTTGTTAGAAAGCTTAAGAACTATTTAGGGTTAGGACTGATTGTAATTGAGAGATTACATGTTCGGTACTAAACTTAATTAGGGTTTGTGATTATAACTTGAGAGAGAGATATCCTCCCTTTGATAGTCTAAAACTGACACCACAATAGCACATAAATGATTAGATTAACATTGATGATAGGAAAAATCCCACCTCTTATAATTTGGTAAATTCTCTTGAGTGTTTTCCTATTGTCAATTTGGTGTTGCTCAAATTGATTTCTTTTCATATTAATTTTATGAATTAATTTTCTATTAATCATATTCGTGTTTACTTTTCTATTATTTTATTTTATTTTATTATTTCCTTAAGCCTTAGATAACTTAGAATTAAATTAGTTCACAACTCCTCGTGGGTTTGACACCTCGTATACTATAATTCACAACTTGTGCATTTGTAGTATTATGAGTGTTTTAATTAGGTAAAACTTAGCACTCAACACCACTTTAGAGGCAAGACTAATGGATGTTTCTCTAGTAAGCATTATTGAGTTATTTGATATATTGATAATATGTTATATATCTCATTACTTCAAATACGTTTTACATCTTCAAACCTAACCTTTAACACCTACAATATAGTTCTATTTGTGAAGTTGCTCCATTGTACTACAGAATGCTACTGATGTAAATTGATGTTTGATTTTCAGTTGTTCATAAAATTCTATGAATTCTATATTAGTGAATTAGGTTCTATTATTAGTAATAATTACTAAAGGAATTCCATATTTGGATAGGATGTTTTTCTTAGGGAACTTTCTATTTTTTTTTATCATATTGGTATTTGTTTCAATCCATCTTATAAAATAGTCAACCACAACTAAGATGAATTTAAGTTACCTTATAGCAAGTCAAATGACTTCAGGAAATCAATTCCCTATTAAGTAAATGGAATCATATTAAATACTATAGTATAATCAACTACAATTTAATGATGCAAATTGGAATACCTTAACATTTAACGCATCTTTTTCTAACATTGAATTGTGGGCCAAACATGTCCCTACCATAAGATCGTATTTGTAAAGGATGATACCACTATAATGTGCTCCACATACTCCTTTATGTATATCGATAATAATGCATTATACTTTGAATTATTGAATGTAACTTAAGCATAGTAGGGTAAATGATATCATAAATAATTACCATCTATAATTAAATACCATAAGGCCTACTTCAAAAAAATTTTCATTTGTTTTTAGCTTTTAGCAATTTCTCCTCTAATAGATATTTCTACTGGGTGTTGTTGTTGTTATTGGTATGCCTAACTTGCTTTGTTCTTTTCATTTCCATCTTTTTTATTTACTTAAGGAAGTAATTTCTCTATTTTTTTCTCTTCATAAAAAGTTCTTAGGGCATGGAACTTATATTTAACTCTAATTTTAGATAGATAGTCAATTGATAACTGTGAATTGCACCATATTTTAGGGCTTAGTTTGATATGTATTTAATTATTAATTCAATTTTTTAGTATGTGTTTAGGTTAGAAATGTATTAGTTTGTTAATTATTTATGTTTAAAGTTTTTTATGGGTTAGTACAAGTCTTTGAGATTAATTATTATGTTTTTGAGATACCTTGATGTGTTTGTTAGTGTTTCAAGGTCAACACCGAAGAACGGAAAAGTTTCAAAGACACTAGGGCCGAAACAACGACCCAAGATCATGGTACAATAGGCCACAATCTTGATAGAAGCATTGAAGTTAGCCCACAATTGTGGCCTATATGCCACGATCATGAAAGAAGCCCAAAACATGGCCCACAATCGTGGCCTGCATGTCATGATCATGACATAAGGCTCGGATATGGGCCACAATCATGGCCTGCGTTGGGCATAAGCATAGACACTAAAAAAAATCAAGTTTTGAGGATTTTTTGAACCTTTTAGACCCAAAAAAAACCCTAAGGCTGCTCAGAATACAAAAGGTATTTAAAGAATAAGACAAAAAAAGGAGCTTTTACATCAGTCACTTTTAGAGAAAACCTAGAGAGAATTATCGAGAGATAGAGAAAGAAAAAAAGGAAGAGAGAAGAGGAGAAGAAGTCGACTCAACATACTTCCCAGATCAGGAGTTTCTTGACGTCGTTGCTTCCAGTCATCTATTCAATTTCGTATTTCCTATTATTTTCAATTTTATTATTATATAGAATTGGAATAATAGTTGATGATAGGATTTTTGGATGTTGATGATATTCTAAACTCACCTTCGGGGTTTTATCTTTGATTTAATGAAATTTGATTGTTTAAATTTTACTGGATTTATAGTGATTTAATTTCTACAATTGCATAATTTGGTGATAAAATCAAGTAAAAAATAATTAAATTAAGCTAACAAGAGTTAGGCGATTTATAGAACAAGAATTAAATCAAATCGCTAAGTTGTGTGAAGAGAGATCTTGCATAGGTTTCTGATAGTTTATTAGACAACTTCAAATCTAATTAGGGGTTTGGATAAGTTATTAATTGAGAAATTGTAACTTCCATAATCTAATTAGGGTTTATAATTTGAGGTTAATAGTTATAATGAGAGAGAGAGTAATCAACCTTAGGATCGTTTAAAACCAATAATCCAGTAACTCATAATCAATTAGGTTAGCATTAAAGATAGGTAAAATTCCCTTTCTCTTAATTGGTAGTTCCTTAGGTTAATTCTTGAGTATGTGTTGCAATTGCTAAATTGTTAATATTTTTGTGATTGATTTTTGAATTGATTGAATTGAATTCCTGTTTTAGTTTGGTTACATTTTGAATTTCTGCGATTTATTTTGACCTTAGATTTTAGGATTATATATCCCTCCTCATGGGATCGACACCTTAGGTACTACGCCAATGACCCGTGCACTTGCAGGTGATCGAGGTTAATCAATTAAAACTTACACACATTAAAACAACCCGATCAAGTTTTTGGCGCCATTATCGGGGAGGTGATTAGTTTAATAATCATGCTCTTGCATGAACACAAGAGCCAAAAAGAAGATCGAGTTGTGCAACTAAAACCTTAAATTTAGACATAACTCGATTAGAACAATCCATTAGGAAAGCTCGATGTGAAGAAGAAGAGGAAATTGTGAAAGCAACAATGGATGAGGAATTTTATCAAGATTTGGACCACGGAGCAAACCAAAGACGTCAACAACATACCCTTATGGACTTCATGAGATCAAGGTTCAATGCAGCTAACTAAAGAGTAGCTAGGCCACCCGTACAAGCAACATCATTTTAAATCATATAAACCCTCCTAAACATGCTTCAACAGAATGTGCAGTTTTGTGGACTAACAAGTTTTGTGGACTAACAAATGAAGATCCTAACACACATATAGTGAACTTCCTTGAAATTTGTGATAGCTTTTGATACCATCAGATGTTAGAAGATGCAATCAGAATTAGGCTTTTCCTTTTTACCTTTAGAGATAGAGAAAAGGCTTGGTATCATTCACTCAATGTCACGACTTGGGATCAGCTAGTTCCTACCTTTTTAGATAAGTATTTTCCCTTGACCAAGACTACAAAGATCATCATGGAGATTACTAATTTCCTGTAAAGGGGCGTGGAATCAATCTAAGAAGTGTGGGAATGATACAAGGATTTACAGTGGAAATGCCCACACTATAACTTACCCAAGGAATTCTTGTTGCAAACATTCTATAATAGAGTAACCCTACATATAAGAGGCACAGTTGATGCAGCTTCAGGAGGATTACTGATGAGAAAGACAGTAGATGAAGTAAAAGAGCAGATAGAGGAGATGGCAAGTAATAGCTACATATGGATGAACGAGCAAAGTAGACAAACCACTACTTTCAAAAAACAAAAAGGAATTATGGTTATTGATCAAATGACGAAGATGCAAGCTAAAATTGACAACCTAACTCGACAACTCAACAACATAAAGGCTTCGTCCTCAACTTTGGTAAAAGTTGTGCAACTTAAGTATGAACTCTGTGGACAAATGGACAATGATATGGTGGACTGTTTCTTGATGAAGGAAAGTGATCTAGAGCAAGTGAATTATATGGGATCTCAATATGGACAAGGAGGGTTAAACAATCCTTACTCTAACATTTACAACCCTAGCTGGAAGAATAACCCTAACTTCTCATGGACAAACAATGTTAGAGGACAATTCAGAGCTCAAGGACAATCAGGCTTCCAACAGGACAATCAAAGCTCAATGGAATCCAAGTTGGATAGGATTTTAGATAAAATTGGAGGCATGGAGGATGCACATAGGAGGCTTGAAAACAAATTCAAGAAAGTTACTAAGAACCACGAGTTTTTAATACACAATCTGAAGGTCCAAGTAGGTTAACCAGTAGAGGCAATTTCTACTCAGAATGTAGGAAACCTTCCAAACATTACCGAATCTAACCTAAAGGAATGAATCATAGCTATTACTCAGACCTAGGAAAAGAAGCTCGAACATACGAAGGAAGACGGAGCTAAAGGAGAAGGACAAGTAATTATGGAATTCCTTTTAAGTGAGCTTGTAATTGAGCAAATCGAGGAAGCTTGACAAGAATTTTTGTTTTGTTAAGCTTAAAACAAACCCAAAGACCCCCCCCCCCCACCATCGACTCTCCAGCATTTTTGTTAGTTCGTGCTGCATTGGAAGCTTATCCTCTTCTCCCACCATTGTTGCATTTTTGTAGAGGTATATTACAAACCATTGTTTTTTTTGTTTATTTCTTTGACTTCTTTCGTATGTTTGAGTATTTTTTGAATGGATAAGAACATTTAATGTTGAAATGTTAGTGTTGGAAGGTTCAATTTTCCAATTTGGTTGTGATGTTGGGATGATTTGTTAATGCATATTAGGTGTTTATTGAAATGCCTCTTTTTTGAAAAATTTTATTAATAAGAAGATTAACTTTATTTTTTAAGACGAACGAGTTAATGCAATAGAAGAATAATTGAATTTGACAACAGTTTTTCTAAGCTTAAGTCTTGGTTAAATCTTCCTAAAAGACATAAAACCATTAAGAAAAAATGTTAAAAGTTTTCTAAGCTTAAGACTTATTTAAGTACTTAAATTTGTTATATTCATAAATGTGACAACTATTTCTTTGCAATTTGACTTCGTTTAAGATCAAGTAGTTACTAATTAGGAAACTTCTCTCATAAGAACTATGTGAGTAAAGAATTTATGCCCTTTGTCTACCTTCGAATAAGAAGCATACATTAATCTTTGAAAAGCTCATATATGTAATTGACATATGAATGCATTAACCTTTGAAAAACTCACAGTAAATGATTGACATATGAATACATTAAACTTTAAAAAATTTATAATAGATGATGGGCATATTCGACTCGAACCTTTTTATGATGGTATTATTCACAAAAATAATAAAATAATTTAATGTACCATCTTCTCTAAATAATCTCTATTTATTAGGACTTTTTTGATGTTGTCCGTTTTGATAGTTAAGGATATGCTCTTATTCCCTTTTATTTAGGCCATTAATATGTTGTTCTTTTCACTAATGACTTCTTTCATTAAACTTGTTTATTTCCTTAAAAATAAAACTAACTTATATCTTTTTTATTTAGAGTCTCTTATTGACAGCTCATGTGCAAATCGTAAGATCGATGACCGCGTTACCATTACATAATTCATTTAAACCACCTTAAGCCCAAGAAGAGCATCGAGCTATGTACGTTAAAAGAAGTGTTGCATGGGAGGTAACCCATAGACTATTATATTGATGTTATTTCCTTTGATTTTTAGATAGTTGAATTCCATAGTTAGGTTATTTCATTTCCAAATAAAATCAAGAAGGCATAGAACTTCGACATGAAATTGATGATCAAGGATGTAAGCAAAGAGAGGTGAAAGGGCTATAAAGAGTTAAGAAGTGATTCTGAAAAAGCGAAGAAGGAGAAAAGAGGAGAGAAATTAAAAATTGGTGAAAATATCTAGTTTAGGTTCAAACAAAAATCAGGGATCAACCTATGGATATGTTGTGTTGAACCTCTCTTCCTACCGTTAGGTGTGAAATAGATTGCGTGGCTACCCGATCATGACGTAGTTTGAGATAGAAGATTGAGAAAAGCAAGGCAAGTGGGAGTTGTTCCATGAGCTACTTGTTTAAAGGCTTTTTCCAGGAGAGACTTCCCAAGCATAGGTCTTTGATCGATGGAATGCTAGGCCATGATCATAGCCTACGGTAAGGCAGAAAGGGGACACGCTAATTTCATATTCAATTTTTACTATTTTACCCTCTATCCACCTATATATTCATTTCTAACTTCACTTTTTCACTCACTTTCATTTTTACTTTATCTCTCTAAGTTTAAAACCTCCAAACATCTCACTTCTCTCTACAAAAATTTCAAACCTCCAGTATCTTCTAACTTCTACCTACTCACAAGCCAGTATGTTGTGCATTAAGTAATTAGTAAAGCGGGATCAATAATTGGGACAAAAGCAAGTCTCAAGATGAGGGAGAAGGAATAGAACAATAGACATCAGAGCACCATTCCCAATCTACACAGAGGAGGAAGGTATTTATTTCCAATCCCTCAATAATAAACAATTTTTGGTCCTAAAATATTTTGATTTGGATACGCTTGATAGGCTAGAATTGCGCGATAGGGTAGAAAACTTAACAGAAAGAATTCAGTGAATGTAATTCAAACACTTCCAATTTACTGTCTACTAGGAACTCACTCTAGAATTCTTTACTTCCCTTTTTTATAAACCTAGTAATCCTAAAGAAACGTGGTTTAGGTTACGAGGATAACTTTACGAGCTCAACATCAAAATCATGTGTGATATGTGTGGGTTCCCCGAGTCTTCCATTATCGATCAGGACGATGATTTTTTGCTTCTCGCTATTGGAATGAGCTCACTGGGTTAAAGCAATTCGATGCCAAAAATGCCTACAACATCATAATGACCCATGAGCACTTGTTATGTGTCAATTAGTTTTTGATAAATCAAAAACCAACAAGTGTTCAACAAAGGAACTTTTCATGTTATGGTGCATGGATCACATCATTCCAGTACACAACTCCACACATTTTTTAAACGTTATTATTGCGACTCTGTGCAAAAGGAGCGACAATTTAGGTATGGGGTAATTAGTTTCTGCCATTGCTGAGTATTATGGTTTGGATTGTAGTGGTTTAACTGTCTATCTCCCATACTTCCTAAATCATCATCATTTATGGCGTCTTAAAATCCTTAAGTCACATAACATGGCTCTGGGATATCAGTTAAAAGATGCATGTGAAGATTAAGGCTAGTCAAGTGAGTTTGAGTACAGTACCACCTCAGCAAGCAAAAGGGGACTCTACTAGTGAAGAGTCTGAGGAGGAAGAAGAAACAGAAGAACTGAGCTGGAAGAAAGTGCTTGATACAATCTTCACGAACACCAAGGTAATCACAGATACACTTGCGGAGAACTCTAGAAGAATGAAGGAGATAGCCTGAACTCAACGATGTCAAAGCCAGTATATACGTCATATCCATCGTTATTTCAAGGCTCAAGGAGGCCAACTGCCACCTCCAACACCATCCCCGCCTCCATCACCATGAGGCCTAATTCTACCCTTTTCTTTTTAACTTTAGTCTTTACTTATTTTTTGTTTTACTTTAATTTTATGTCTCTTATTTCCATTTGTATTTGTTTTTCCCCTTCTCATTTTGAGGACAATGTGTTGTTCAAGTGTGGGGAGGGTTATGTATTTTATGTTGAATGTGAATTTTGCATATTACACAATAGTTGTTAGATTGCATTTTGTGAATTGTGTCAATATGTCAAAGGCTTAGATGGATTGAAATTGATTTAATTTTGAAGATAGTCTATTAGGTTGTGAAGAATCATTACCTCACAGAATTAGTGAATTGGGTTCTTTGATTAAATATGTAGCTTAATTAGGATTTAGTGTTAAATTATAGCCCTTTAAATTGTCACATTGATTCATAATTTGAGGTTTTTGACATAAGTAGCTTTGCTAGTATTTTTTCATGGAAACGAGTAGCTAAAGCAACAAGGTAGGCAATAAATAAAAAAATTATGTTTGTTAATCTTAATTAAATTACTATTCCGCTAATCTTTGGGTTATAAATAAGGATAATAGCTAGTTGAGAACGTGATTTAGCTGAGTAACAGATCAACATGCATCACAAATGTGTGCCTCCAAGTGAAAAAGCTATAATGACGTTTCAACCAAGCAGCTTAATAAAAAATGACTTAATTGAGTAACTAGATTGACATCCATCCTTAATGTTTGCCTCCGAGTAAAAAACTAGGTCCTTGTTTAATCAAAAAAAATTCTAAAAAAACCTATTGAACTTGTAATAGCTAGACTTTTCATGAAAGCATACCTAGGAGTAGTTATAGAGTTTGAATGACCAAAGAATTATTAATGTGTGTGTGCAATTGAAAACGGTAAATAATTTGACACTTGGATCTAAATTAATATGTATATTTAGTTCAAAGACCCCTAGATGCAGATTTTGTTTATTAATGATTTGATATGGATTGAATGAATGTGTTTTAAATTATATTTATTTCATGAAGTTGAAGTCATTTTCTCATTACTACATTGTGTGTTGTGTGATTTTGTGTGTTTGTTCTTTTGTTTGCTTAAGGAAAAGTTAACATTTAAGTATGGGGATGTTGATAAGTGTGAATTACATTGTGTTTTAACGCTTAGTTTGATATATATGTGATTGTTAATTCAATCGTTTAGTATGTGTTTACGTTAGAATTGTATTAGTGTGTTAATTATTTCTGTTTAAGTGTTTTATGGGTTAGTACAAGTCTTTGAACTTAATTATTATGTTTTTGAGGTACATTGATGTGTTTGTCAGTGTTTAAGGTTAACATCAAAGAATAGATAAGTTTCAGAGACACTAGGGCCGAAACAACGGCCCACGATCGTGGCACAATAGGCCATGATCGTGACAGAAGCATTGGAGTTAACCCACGATCTTGGCATATTAGTATTTCAGGGGTCAACATTAAAGAACAAAGAAATTTTGGAGACAATAGGGCTGAAACAACTACCCACTATCGGGGCACAATAGGCCATAATCGTGATAGAAGCATTGGAG
This sequence comes from Erythroxylum reticulatum, assembly GCA_025504915.1. Classification (NCBI taxonomy): domain Eukaryota; kingdom Viridiplantae; phylum Streptophyta; class Magnoliopsida; order Malpighiales; family Erythroxylaceae; genus Erythroxylum; species Erythroxylum reticulatum. The sequence goes on from JANSVA010106254.1 coordinate 21,043, forward strand.
CTAACCCATGATCGTGGCCTATATGCCACAATCGTAACAAAAGCCTAGGACATGGCCCATAATCATGGCCTACATTTCTTGATCGTAACAAAAGGCTCGAATGTGGCCCATGATCGTAGCCTGCAGGGCCACAATCACGACCTACGTCGGGTAAACGCGTAGACATTCAAAAATGTCAAGTTTTCAGGAATTTTTTGGACCTGTTGGACCTAAAAAAAACCTAAGGTATTTAAACACAAAGGGTATTCAAAAATAAGAAAAAGAAAAAGAAGGATATTTTGCATCAGCCACTTTCAGAGAAACCCTATAAAGAATTATCGAGAGATAGAGAAAGGAAAGAAGGAAGAGCAAAGAGGAGAAGTAGCCGACTCAAGGGACTTCCTGAATCAAGAGTTTCCCAACATCGCTGCCTCCAGTCATCCGTTCAATTTCGTATTTCCTATTATTTTCAATTTCATTATTGTATAGAATTGGAATAATAGTTGATGATAGGATTTTTAGATGTTGATGATATTCTAAACTCACCTTCGAGGTTTTATCTTTGATTTAATGAAATTTGATTGTTTGCATTTTACTTGATTTATCGTGATTTAATTTCTACAATTGCATAATTCGGTGATAAACTGAGAGGGTGAATTGAGTGAAAAATAATTAAATTGGGTCAATGAGAGTTAGGCGATTTAATAGAACAAGAATTAAATCAAATTGGTAAATTGTGTGAAGAGAGATTTTGCATAGGTTTCCGATAGTTTATTGGACAATTTCAAATCTAATTAGTATTTTAGATAAGTTGTTAATTGAGAAATTGCAACTTCCATAATCTACTTGGGGTTTATAAATTGGGGTTAATGGTTATAAATAGGGAGAGAGTAATCAACTCTAAGATCGTCTAGAACCAATAATCCAGTAATTCATAATCAATTAGGTTAGCATTAAAGATAGGTAAAGTTTTCTCTCTCAATTGGTAGTTTCTTAATTTGATTCTTAAGTGTGCATTGCAATTGCTAAATTGTTAATATTTTTGTGATTGATTCTTGATTTGATTTAATTGATTGAATTGAATTCCTATTTTAGTTTCGTTACATTTTAAATTTTTGTGATTTATTTTGGCCTTAGATTTTAGGATTGGATTATCCCTCCTCATAGGATCGACATCTTAGGTACTACGCGAACGACCCACGCACTTACAGAGGTTAATCAATTAAAACTTACACACATCGAAACAACTCATTCATCAACTTTGCAACTTTTTGTTGAATATTTATTTGATATTTGTATGAGCGTTTTCATTCATCCACACACACACACATACACACACACACACACACACACACATATATATTAGCTTACCTTCCTTCACCTCATATATTTCATTAAGTTAGTAATAAGATATAAGTCTAATCTTGTGGTTATAAACTTGAGTTGAAGTTTATATGTTATTTTTAACTCAAATAATAATATCTTATGTTTTGCCTCATTATTGATGTTTTAAATTAATGTCTAAGTATAAAATAGATCACTACTATTATTTATCTTTTCAAACATATTCATATATCGCTATGCTATCTTTGTGGCTCCATTTATACACATTATTTATATTGGTTGCTCATTTTTGTTAGTTTCTTCTCCTTCTTTAAGGGTTGTTGGTATTTCAAGTATAAAGTCTATTATGGCTTGCACTTTGAAAGAGTTTATTACCTAATGTCAAACTCTTAAAACTTAACTGACCATTTAACCAATCTTCCTAATAAGCCCAACTTATGAAGTATTAGCCTTAACAGGTTATTGGTGCATATGTTAATAGTGTGTGTCTAAAAATATGCCATAACTTTATTGCAGATATTATTAGTGGCCATAACTTTTTTTAATATGTGTCTAAAAATTTTGTTTACTTTCTTAACCATGGCCATATTAGTAAGCTACTCTAAATAGGCAATTTTTATAATGCAATATACTTCTAACAACTTGTCCATCTCCTTTTCTATAGAATCTCATCTATTTATTATGATGTTTTTGTTTTATTTTATTAGTTTGAAGAGATGTTGATGGCCCCTGAAAATTTTTTGTTATGAATAAGCATGATTAAATTAATTATGGGGTTTTGCTAGATTAAATTGTGTTGGAGTCAATTAGCATGTAATGTGAGTAAGATATTATGTTATATGTTAAGGGAAATAAAGTATTAGAATGATAAGATTTCATTAGGGGCATTATTGGAACATCAATTAAGTTCTAAAGTCTTAAAGCATTGAAAAAAGGGCAAAATGGGAATAAGGAATTGTAGGCTTGTATTTTAGAAGACAAAAACGTTGGTGAAGAAGAAGAGAAGAGAAAAAAGACGAAAAGTAAGAAAGAAGGGAGAGAGAGTGTCGGTGATAGAGAGAAAAAGGAGAGTTGAGCTAGGTTTTAATTTTACTAAGCCTTCAAAAGAGATTTTAAGAGTTATCAAGGAGGGAAAAAGAAAGAGAAGATTAGAACTTCCATTAAAGTCAAGAAATTCATTAATTGGTAAAGATTCAAGGTAAGCTTGTATTAAATCATTTGGAATATTAAGAAGGTTTTGGTTCTAAGAGTGTAGAAAATGCATGGGTTTAAGTATTCTAAGATCAATTCATACATGGGTTTCTTGAGTTTCCTATTGGAGTTCTTTGAATGAGGTTTTTGTTAATATTGAAGGGAGGCAAGAGGAGCAAGAGCAGAGACATCCTTGAACAAGCTTTCAAGAAAGGAGATTCAAGGTGGGTTACTTTTTATAGTTGAATAATAAGCCATCAACGTATCTTTCAAGAAAATGAAAATAAATATTTTCAACTACTTCAAAAAAATGTACATTTATTAAGCCTTGAATGTTTTGAGAATGTGGTGCATGTTTTGCATATAAAGTTTGTTTGACATATGAAGATGATTTTTGAAACGTATCACGATTAAGAAACCAAGTTTCCGAAATATGCCTTTTTGGGCAATATGCTTTACATGTTATGTGAGTTTGTGGTGGTCCCCTAAGTTAATTCAAGTGCACTTTGACAAAAAGGCTTCTCCCGCCTGCGCATTAGTGGCATGGAGCTCCTCCATGGACTCCCCTAATTTCACGACTATACAAGACCCTTAGGGGAATTGTGTAGTACATTTTTTTTGGATCCACCCGACCTATTTTGATATGCTTCTGTGCTCATGTTAAATTGCCAAAGGTGAAACATACATAACTTGCAATAACGTAAAATTTCTGCATTGGAAAGGACTTCATAAATGATTTTGCTTATTACCAATTATAAATTGTTACCCACGAGCTTAAGTTCATCCCCTTTCTCCTCCCCCATATCCAGGTGATGAGCAAGATATCGAGTAGACAAGGGTTAGGGCATCAACCCAAGTTTTCGTATATTTTATATTTGAAGCAAATTTTGTAAAGAGAGGCTTTAGATGCATTTTGAGAAAATCATGAATTATGTACCTTCTGCATTTTGAAACTTTAAGACATTAATGTATTTGTAGCTTGAAATGTCCACTAAAGCTTTATAAGACTCTTATCTTTCGTTGCAAATGGAATACAATTGCATTTTTTATCATGACTCTCTTTTAAGTTGTACATTGCATTTTTAAGTTTCCATAAGGGAAAGTTGTATTCGGAGTTCAAAGGAAGATCTAAATTAATGCAGGCTAATTTTTTGCAAATGCGTCTTCTAGAAAGTTATAGGTCTCTCTTTTAGCTTTCCAATGGTATATAGTATATAATTTTCAAACTTCAAGGTCGTAAGTTATGGTCCTTAGAAGTGGAGATGCTTAGGAGTGTACAGAGGTATCATCTGTAAGGACGTATCATCTGTAATGACATCATATCATCTATGATGATGTCATTTTTCTTAAGAGATGTATCGTTTGTAAACAGGTATCATCTATAAGGACGTATCATCTGTAATGATGTCATATCGTCTATGATGACATCATTCATCTTAAGAGATGTATTGTCTGTAAAGAGGTATCATCTGTAAGGACGTATCATCTGTAATGACGTCATATCATTTTTGATGACATCATTCGTCTTAAGAGATGCATCGTATGTAAAGAGGTATCGTTTGTAAAGATATATCGTCTGTAATGACGTCATATCATCTATGATGACGTCCTTCATCTTAAAAGATGCACCATCTGTAAAGATGTATCGTCTGTGATGACTTCTTGTCGTCTGCAATGACATCATTCGTCCTAAGAGTTGTATCGTTTGTAAAGACACTTCATCTTAAGAGCTGTATCATCTTAGGTTGACTTTTGCTTCGTCTTAAGTTGATCGTCTGTATTGTTTTTGGTTCAATTTTGCTTTGTCTTAAGTTGACCATTTTGCTTCTTTTTTCTTTTGTTTCATCTGTCATTTAGCTTTCTCTGTCTTTTAGCTTCATCTACCTATGCCATTTGTCTGTCCTTTTTATTTTGTATGTCATTTTGCCACTCGTCTATCCATTTTGCTTCACCTACCTTTACCATTGTCTGATGCTATCGTCTGCTCCATTTTTGACCTTCAAACGGTAGAATCTGCCATCGTGGTCTTCATGGAAATTGTGGACCCTGAAATCTTCTTTCAAAACGTCCTAAGATGGTATTGATCGGGTGATATAAGATTGAGGTTTTTCCTAAATAAATCTATTCTAAAATAGAATAAGAGTGTTGTTTTGATGTTTGTCCTGATAGGGGATTGCTACCCTTGTAGAGCACGCATTCAGATGTCACTTAAGATGTCAGACAAGTGAACCACGAGGTCAGGGTCCCAACACTTATAGTATCAGAGCGACTAGGTTTAAGAGTATCCTAGCTATGAAGTGGGTAGTCTAAGACATGAAATGAACTGCATTTTAAAGTGAATAACTTGCATTATTTTGAATTGTTTTACAAGATTTGAAATTGTTTTATATGATTTGAATTGTTTTACGTGATTTGAATTTTTACGTAAACTAAAGATTTTCAATGATTTTAAATTAAAGGAGTGGAAAATGCCACCTCGGAAAAGACTTCGAGGAGTTGTGACTTGATCTAGCTCTCACCAAGGGAGCACGGATGAATCCTATGTCCCGCAAAATGCTAGGACATAGCCTGCTCCTGATTCTGAGGCACCTAGTGTGCAACATGAAGTGCCATCGCCTCCTCTTCCTATGCCTGCTATAGACCTGCGGTTCTTTCAAGCTTTTGCTTAGGTTTTTACATATGTTGTAGGCCAAGGGTCATAAGTGTTGGTACCCACTTCAGTAGATAGAAGTGGACAGTATGATAAGCTCCGCAAGTATGAGCTGTGGATTTTAATGGGACTATAAATCTAGAAGAAGCTAAAGTATGGTTGAAGAGGACCGAGAGGGTTCTGATTCAAATGAAGTGCTCTGACGAGGAGAAGCTGGATTATGCAGTTAGCTTGCTGCAAGGGGACGTACTTCATTAGTGGGAATCAGTGCCCCACAGTCAGGATATACCTCCGGTGTTGTCATGGAGAGACTTTTTGGAAGCTTTCAAAAGGAAGTACTTCTCGAGGGTCTATATCTAAGAGACGGCTAGGGAATTCCTAAACCTCATATAGAGGGACATAAGTGTGAGTGAGTATGAGCTAAAGTTCACCCAGCTGTCACGGTATGCGGCCAACATTGTTACAAATGAGGAGGACAAGTACCGCAAGTTTGAGGGAGGTCTCCATTTGGGGATCAAGGAGAAAGTCTTGATCCATAATTTCTATGACTAACAGTAGTTGGTAGATGCCACACTTCAAGCTAAGAAGCTGGAGAATATTAAGAATGAAGTGAGCAGAAAGAGGAAGCACAGGGAGCGGTCTTCTAAGAAGGGAATGAGTGCTCCAATGCCTGAGAGGGGTACAAGGAGTCACCATAATCAGAGTGAAGTGGGAAGCAATGGCCTTATCCAAAACAAGCAAGCAAGGGCAGTGTCAGTGCAAGCCTCAACAACAGGAGGCAATAGTAGGGTGAAGAGGAGCAGGAGCATGAACCCCAATGTGAATATTGTGGAAAGCTTCACAGAGGAGAGTACTTCAAGTTACTTGGAGCATGTTTTCGATATAGAGAGAAGGGACATATGATTAAGGACTGCCCCCAAGTAACAAGGCAGAAGGGTTCGTGGTTACAAACCCCAAGGAGAGCTGAAATAGTGGGAACCCGACCAGCCACTAAAGTGGGCAGTTCTGGAGATGCAAAGAAGGCTATTCCTCTAGGAAGGCCAAGGGGTCAAGCTCAAGCCAGAGTATTTGCTATGACTAAAGAGGAAGCTGCAGCCGCACTAAAAGTTGTCACGAGTATGGCTTAGTTATTTAACTATGCAGTATATTTGTTGATTGATTCTAGCTCCACGCATTCATTTGTTTCTACAAGCATGACATTACATGATGTTGATTTGGTGCCCATAGATAGCCTTTTGATTGTTAGCACTCCCTTAGGGAGAAAAGTGATAATAAGTCAAGTGTATAGGGATTATGAATTGTTTATTGAGGATGCTAAACTTGTAGTAAATTTGCTACTGTTGGAGTTGAAAGGCCTAGATGTGATATTGGGAATAGACTTCATGGAGAAATATTATGTAAAGTTAGATTGTGGCTTTAAAGAGGTAAAGTTTGATCTTGGTAATGATGAGAAGGTGATCTTTAGAGGGGACAAAAGGACACCATCTCCCAAGATTGTTTCGGCTTTGTTAGTAGACAGAATGATGGGAAAGGATTGTGAAGCCTTCTTGGCGTATGTGGTGGACACTGATGTGAATAAAGGGAAGTTAGAGAATTTTTCGATTGTGAGAGAGTTTCCAGATGTGTTCCCAGAGGACTTACCTAGTTTGCCACTGGTGAGGGAAATCAAATTTGCCATCGACTTGATTCCCGAAATCGCGTCCATTTCTATACCGCCCTATAGAATGGCTTTAGCGGAACTAAAGGAGCTCAAGAAACAGTTGGAAGAATTATTAGAGATCCTATATAAGGCCAAGCTCGTCACCATTGGGAGTATCAGTTTTGTTTTTTAAGAAGAAGAATGGAGCGTGGCACATATGTATTGACTATTAGAGACTCAATAAGGTGAATATTAAGAACAAGTATCCTCTACCCCAGATTGATGATCTGTTTGACCAGCTGTAGGAAGTAAGGGTTTTCTCCAAGATTGATCTCAGGTCAGGCTATCATTAACTCAGAATTAAGGAGTCTGACGTAAACAAGACAGCCTTTAGAACACGGTATGGGCATTACGAATTTTCAGTTATGTCTTTTGGACTGACCAATGCTCCAGCTACTTTTATGGATCTTATGAATATGGTCCTCAAGGAATATCTAGATCAGTTTGTCATAGTGTTAATCGATGACGTTTTGGTATATTCCAAAAGTGAAGGGGAATATGAGGAGCATCTTAGGATTGTGTTGCAGACATTAAGGAAGAAGGAACTTTATGCTAAATTCAGAAAGTGTGAGTTTTGGCTTCACAAGGTGATATTCCTTGGGCATATGATTTCGAAAGATGGGGTACATATTGATCCGAGGAAGGTTGAAGCTGTGGTAAATTAGCATGCACCCAAGACAGTAACAGAGGTGAGGAGTTTTCTAGATTTGGCAGGATATTATAAGAGATTCGTTGAGGGATTCTCTATTATAGCATCTCCAATGACAAAGTTATTGAGGAAGAACCAGAAATTTATTTGGAGTGAGGAATGTTAGAAAAGCTTTGAGGAGCTCAAGCGCAGATTAATAAGTGCTCCAGTTGTGATTTTTCCGCCTGAAGATGAGGGTTATACAGTGTACAGTGATGCCTCAAGAAAGAGTTTGAGTTGTGTATTGATGCAGGGAGATAGGGTGATAGCTTATGCTTCACGAAAACTGAAGCCTTATTAGTTGAATTATCTAACCCATGATTTGGAATTGATAGCAGTGATTTTTATCTTAAAGATTTGGAGACATTATCTATATGGGGTTCAGATGAGGATATTTACTGACCATAAAAGTCTTAAGTACCTACTAAGTCAGAAAGAGCTGAATTTGAGACAGAGAAGGTGGATTGAGTTGTTTAAGGATTATGATTTGTTGATTGAGTACCATCTAGGAAAAACGAATGTGGTAGCGGATGCTTTGAGCAGGAAATCCTTAATATCCCATGTTTAGGCAGTTTATCTGCCATTATTGGAAGAGATGGCTAAGCTTAGGATAAGTTTGAAGCAGGAGGAACCTGATTGTATTTTTGCTACCTTCAGTGTGAGACCGATACTCCGAGAGAAGGTTAGGGAGTTACAAGCACAAGATGTGGAATTGAGTAAGCTCCGAGAAGAAATTCAGAAGGCAAGAAGTCTGAAGTGGTAGTGAGGGATGATGGACTCATGAGTGTGGGGAATAAGCTTTGTATCCCAAATATCAAGGAGGTGAAGGATGAGATACTGAATGAGGCACACAATACGCCTTATGCCATGCACCTAGGTAGCACCAGGATGTACAGAGATTTGAGAGAGCATTTTCGGTGGAAAGGCATAAAGAAGGATGTAGTAGAGTATGTAAATACGTGTCTAGTGTGTCAGCAAGTCAAGGCTGAGCACCAGACACCTTCAGGCAAGTTAAGGCCATTGTCCATTCCTGAGTGGAAGTGGTAAAGGGTAACTATGTATTTTCTGATGGGTTTGCCTAAGACCAGTAGGAAGCATGATGCCATATGGGTCATTGTTGATCGATTGACGAAGTCATCCCATTTTCTAGCAATTAAATAGACCGATTCTCTACAAGTACTAGCAAAGAAGTATATCGATGAGATAGTGAGACTGCATGGGATTCCATACTCTATAGTTTCTGACAGAGATCTTTAGTTTACTTCGAGATTTTGGGGAAGTTTACAAGAGGCTCTGGGAACCAATTTGAGTTTTAGTACTGCCTTTCACCCTCAGACAGATGGTCAATCTGAAAGGACCATTCGGACACTTAAAGGAATGCTAAGGGCATGTGTGATGGATTTTAAAGGAGCCTAGGATGAACATTTGCCACTGGTCAAATTTGCTTACAATAATTCGTACCATTCGAGCATTCAAATGGCTCCTTATAAGGCACTGTATAGGAGGAGAAGTAGAACTCCTATATGCTGGGATGAAGAAGGAGAAAGAAAACTAATAGGACCAGAGTTAATTCAGAAGACAGTTGACAAGGTCAAGTTAGTTAAACAAATAAAATGAAAAGCTATATTGATGCACACTGAAAGGAGATGGAGTATGAAGTCGGTGAAAAAGTCTTCCTTAAGACGACTATTTAGAAAGGAGTCATAAGGTTTGGCAAGAAGGGCAAGTTGAGTCCGAGAAATGTGGGTCCCTATGAAAATCTTGAGAGGATTGGACCGCTAGCTTATAGGTTGACGTTGGCACCAGAATTGTCATGGATACATGATGTATTTCATGTTTCCATGTTAAGGAGGTATAGATCGAATCCCTCTCACATTATTCAGACCGCTGAAGTTCAGTTAAGAGATGATCTAAGTTATGAGGAGATTCCAGTGGAGATCTTGGACACTAAGGAAAAAGTCCTCAGGAATAAGATGGTTCAATTAGTAAAAGTCCTGTAGAGAAACCATTCTGTAGAAGAGGCTACGTGGGAGGCCTTAGAAGCCATGAGGGAGAAGTATCCACAACTCTTCAATGATGCAAGTAATAATTTCAAGGACGAAATTCTCTTAAGAGGGGAGAAATGATGGCCCCCTAGAAATTTTTTTTATGAATAAGCATGATTAAATTAATTATAGGGTTTTGCTAGATTAAATTGTTTTGGAGTTAATTAATATGCTAATGTGAGTAAGATATTATGTTATAGGTTAAGGGAAATAAAGTATTAGAATGATAAGATTTCATGAGGGGCA
>JANSVA010106345.1:0-10393 GCA_025504915.1 Erythroxylum reticulatum
ATTTGAATATGTTAATGGATTTGGATTCAACGATTATGTTCCAACTTTCTTTAGGGATTATGACTTGATTTAATGTTAATCTAACTATTTTTGTGTTATTGCAATTGGGTGTTGTGATTGATTGATGTAGCTTCATGTTTCGGTAATAAATTTAGAGAGTAAACCGAATACAAAATGATTAACTTATTTAATGAGAGTTAAATAATCTAATAGATCATGTAATTAATCAAATTTGTAATTGTATGGAGAGAGATCATGTATGAGACTCGATTGTTTATTAGAAAACTTTAGAACTAATTAGGGTTAGGGCTGATTGTAATTGAGAGATTACATGTTTGGTACTAAACTTAATTAGAGTTTATTAATTAGGGTTTGTATATAACTTGAGAGAGAGTAATCCTCCCTTCGATAGTCTAAAATCGACACCATAATAACACATAAATGGTTAGATTAGCATTAATGATAGGAAAAATCCCACCTCTCATAATTTGATAAATTCTCTTGTGTGCTTTCCCATTGTTAATTTGGTGTTGCTTAAGTTGATTTCTTTTCGTGTTAATTCTAAGAATTAATTTTCTATCAATCATATTCTTATGTTTACTTTTATATTATGTTTCTATTTTGTTTTATGAATTCATTAAGCCTTAGGTAACTTATAGATTAGTTCACAACTCCTTATAGGATAGACACCTCACGTACTACATTTCACAATAATGAACTTGCAATATTCTGAGGGTTTTAATTAGGTAAAACTTAGCACTTAATAAGTTTTTGGTTTCATTGTCGGGGAGTAGTAGAATTAGTTTAATTCATTTAATCTAAGGTGTTTTTCCCACTCTTGTGTCCATACACTTGCATGAACATTAGAGTTACTAGAAGTTTGAGTTAGATAGTTGAACCGTTAGAGCTTGGCATCGCGTGCTTAGAGTGCACAATCCGAAGAGCAAGACGTGAAGAAGAAAATGTGGAAGCAACCATGGTCGAAGCGTTTCAGCGAGAATTTGATCAGGGAGGCAACCAAAGAGCCCAACCAACGACTCTTATGGATTTCATGAGACTGGGGTTTAATGCAACTAATCAAGGTGTCATAAGACCACCTATCCAAGTAGCATCATTTGAAATAAAACTCATTCTACTGAAAATGTTGCAGTAGAATGTACAATTTTATGGATTGACCAACGAGGATCCCAATCCAAATATCATGTATCTCCTCGAGATATGTGATACCTTCTAATATCGTCAGATGTTATAAGACGTTGTTAGGATGAGGTTGTTCCCCTTCATATTAAGGGATAGACCTAAAGCGTGGTATCACTCACTCAGTCCCGCGAACATTATGAATTAGGAACAATTGGTTGGAGCATTTTTAAACAAATACTTCCCCTTCACCAAAACCACAAAGATAATCAAGGAGATTACAAACTTTCAACAAAATAATGGGGAATCACTTTACGAGGCGTGGCAGAGATACAAGGACTTGCAAAGGATATGTCCACATCATAATTTACCCAAAGAATTCCTTTTACAAACATTCTACAATGGAGTCAATCTGCCCACGAGAGGGACTATTGATGCTACCTTAGGCAAATCACTAATGAGAAAGATAGTGGAGGAAGTTAAGGAGTTGTTAAAGGAGATGGCTAGTAACAGTTGTATGTGGACAAATGAGAAAAGTAGACAACACATACTCGTCCGAGAACATAAAGGAGCTATAACTATCGATCAAATGATTGAAATGCAAGCAAAGATCGACAATCTAACTCGACAACTGAATAATATAAATGCCTCTTCCTTAGCTCATGTGAAAGTTGTTCAACTAAAATATGAGCTGTGTGGGCAATTGGTCCGCGATACCATTGATTGTTTCATGATGAAATGTTATGAATCAGAACAAGTGAAATACATAGGAGTGCAATATGGTCAAGGAGGGGAAACAACCCCTATTCGAACACTTACAATCTTAAGTGGAAGAATCACCCTAATTTTTCTTGGTAGAACAATGTAGGAGATCAATTCTGACCTTAAGGATTATTGGGTTTCCAATAAGAGAAACCAAATTCAATGGACTCTAAGCTAGATAAGATTTTGGATAAGCTTGGAAGCTTAGATGATGCTAAAATGATTTAGAAGGTAGATTTGAGCAAGTAACAAAGAATCATACCTCTTTTATCCATAATTTGAAGGTTTAAATGAGCCAATTGGCAAGTGCATTATCGACATAAAATGCGGGGAATATCCCAAGCACTTTTGGAAAAAAATCGAGGGAACAACTAAAAGCTATCACACTTTGAAGTGGGAAGGAACTTGAACAACCCATAAAGACAAAAGTTGCAAACCCTCCTCCAATTGAGAAAGACCTAGAAAAGGAGGAAGATGTAAACATGAGCGAATACCCTCACTATGTTGCTCCTCCGCCATATCCACCCCAAGTTCCATATCCTTAACGACTGCAAAAGACTAAACTAGATGCACAATTTACACAATTTATGGAGAAATTAAAGATGATGCAGATTAACCTTTCATTCGTAGAGGCTTTAGAACACATGCCCAAATATGCTAAGTTTTTGAAGGATATATTATCAAAGAAGCGTACTTATGAGGATAACCAAACGGTAACTTTAACAGGCAACTATAGTTCAATAGTAACCAACATATGTCATCTAAGCTGAATGATCTAGGGACTTTCACAATATCCTGTGTAGATGGTGAATTTGAATTCACAAAATGTATTTACAATTTAAGAGTAAGTATCAATCTTATGCCCTTGTCAATCTTCCATAAATTAGGGCTCGACGAGGTTAGGCCAATATCAATATTAATTCAGTTAGCTGATCAATCAATTAAAAGACCGTTTGGAGTGGTGGAAGACTTTTTAATGCAAGTAGACAAGTTCATTATTCCTGTGGACTTTGAGGAGGATAAGAATTGTCCACTGATTCTTGGGCGACCTTTCACGAACATAGGAAAAGCATTAATCGATGTTCATAAAGGGAAACTGACACTTCTTGGTGATGATTAAGTGGAATTTAATATGAACAAGGCTTTAAAGAATCTGAAGGAAAGCAACGCATATATGAAAATTGACATTATGGATAAAAGTATGCAAAAACAAATAGAGAGTTACATTGAAAAAATGAAATCAATAAAAGTGGAGACAGACAATGCAATGGAAAAAAAAGGAATGAAGATGAGTTTGAAGGAGCTTATGAGCTAGAGGAGTTGAATATTCAAACTCATCAAGACATATTATTCTAAATTGAGGCACCTATACCACCCTCCACAAAGAAACCACCCTCTTTAGAGCTTAAACCTTTACCTACACATCTTAAATATACTTTCTTAGGTGAAGGTAAAACTTTATCCATCATCATTTCTAACCAACTGGATAAGAAACAAGAGAGTAGGGTGGTAGCTATTTATAGAAAGAGTATGAAAGCCATAGGATGGCAATTACCCGATATTTGAGGTATAGACCCAATTGTTTGTATGCATTGCATAAACCTTAAAGAAGGATGTAGGGCGGTACAAGAATGTCAACATAGGTTAAATCCTAACATGAAATAAGTGGTCAAGAAAGAAGTAGTAAAACTCTTAGTTGCGGGGATAATTTATCTCATATTTGATAATGAATGAGTCAGCCCAACACAGTGTGTACCAAAGAAAGGAGAAATGACTGTAACAAAGAGTGAAAGCAGAGAACCAATTTCAACAAGAACAATCACGGGATGGAGAGTGTGCATAGACTATCGCAAACTTAACAAGGTAACTAAAAAGGACCATTTCCTTCTCCCATTTATAGATTAAATGATAGAAAGAGTGACTAGTCACTCATTCTACTTCTTTTTAGATGGTTACTCGGGATACAATCAGATATTCTTATACCCTGAAAATCAAGAAAAGACTACGTTCACATGCCCTTATGGTACCTTTATGTATAAAAGGATGCCTTTCTGACTATGCAACGCCCCAGTTATATTTCAAAGATGTATTATGTCTATCTTCCCAAATATGATTGAGGATATAATGGAAGTTTTCATGGATGAATTTTTAGTTTTTGGAGACTCTTTTGAGAAGTATCTGATCAATTTGTACAGGGTACTCCAAAGATGTGAAGAATCACATTTGGTGCTGAATTGGGAGAAGTGTCACTTTATGGTAAAAAAGGGGATATTACTCAGGCATAGAATTTTACATAAAGGATTTGAAGTGGACAAAGAGAAAAAGGAAGTTATAGAGAAACTCCCAGTTCCAATCAACATTATGGATGTGCGAGAATTCTTAGGCCATGCTAGGTTTTATCGTCATTTTATTAGAGATTTCTTGCAAATTAAAAAACCCTTGACAAATCTGTTAGTCAAGGATGTGCCTTTCCTTTTTGATGAAAATTGTTTATCCACATTTAATCAATTAAATGAGGCACTAACATCAGTCCTAATCTTGACACCACCTGATTGGGCACTCCTATTTGAGGTCATGAGTGATGCGAGCGACCAAGCTATAGGTTGCGTGTAGGGTCAAAGGAAGAATAAAATGTTGCATGCGATATACCATGCAAGCAAAACCTTTATAGGACCTCAACTTATTTACACCACTACAGAAAAGAAATTACTCGCGGTGGTGTATGCATGTGACAAGTTTTGATCATACTTCTTGGGTCTAAAGTGATCGTATTCATCGACTATGCTTCTTTAAAACATCTCTTTATCAAGAAGGATGTGAAACTTAGACTTATTCAATAGGTGCTACTACTACAAGATTTTGATATAGAAATATGAGATAAGAAAGGAGCAGAGAATGTGGTTGTAAACTATTTATCACGTTTAGAAGGAGGGAATTAGAGAAAAATGATGATATTAATGAGAACTTCCCTGATGAAACCGTAATGTTACTTAACAACTTGATGACACGGTGGTTCACTAATATCGCAAACTATGTTTTTGCTATGATCTATCATATCAATAATGGAAATGGTTCTTGCATAAATGCACACGATATATATGGGATTAACCAATCTTGTATCAAATATGTGTTGATAGGTTAGTAAGATGATGTGTTCCAGATGAAGAAATATTGGATATATTAACATAGTGTCATGAAGTTTAGTACGTTGGGCACTATGGAGTAAATAAAATGGTAGCTCAAGTACTCGAGTGTGGATTCTATTGGCCATATTTATTTAAGGACACTCAAGCTTTTGTGGCACAATGCGATCGCTGTCAACGAGTAGGCAACATCTCCAAAAGAGATAAGATGCCCTTATCCAACATTTTAGAAGTTGAAGTCTTTGATGTATGAGGCATCGACTTTATGAGGCCTTTTTTGTCTTACATGGGAAACATGTGCATTCTAGTGAGGGTAGATTATGTATCTCACTGGGCTAAAGCCATGGCATCTCCAACTAATGATGGGAAAGTTGTATAAAAGTTTATCAAAAGGTTATTTAACTAGTTTGGAGTGCCAAGAACTATAGTAAGTGATAGAGGAGCAAACTTCTGTAACAGATCCTTTGATACCCTCATAAAGAGATACAGAGTCCACCATCGAGTTACCACTCCTTATCCCCCACAAATGAGTGGACAAGTAGAGGTCATGAACTAAGAGCTTAAATGAATTTTAGAAAAGACCATGAATAGCTCTAGGAAGGATTGGGCATTAAGGTTAGATGATGCTTCATGAACTTATAGGGCTGCATTCAAAATACCTATTGGAATGACTCCCTTCAAGCTTATATATGGTATTTGTCCTTTGCTTGTGGAGATAGATCATCGAGCATATTGGGCAATGAGAGCTTTAAACTTCGATTGGAAGTAAGCGGGTAAAAAACGACTCTTGCAACTAAATGAACTTAAAGAGTTTCGTTACAATGCATACGAAAATGCTAAACTTTATAAAGAGAAGGTAAAGAGATGGCATGAATTTCATATTAAGCAGAAGGAATTCAAGGGAGAAGATGCAGTTTTTCTATACAATTCGAGGTTGAGACTATTTCCAGGAAAGTTGTAGTTGAGATGGAGTAGACCTTTTACTATCACCCAAGTTTTTAACCATGGAGCCCTAGAATTAGAAAAGGCAAACAAAGAAACATGTAAGTTAAATAGGCATCACTGCAAACCGTATCTCGGAGGAGTGATTTCCAGGAAAAAGGAAGTAATTTCCTTCCTTTTGAACAATTGAACACACTTCAAAGGATGCAAGGTCAAGCTAATAATCCTAAATTATCATGTTTAATAGTTAGATTTAAATTGTTGTGTAGTTAGATTTGTTTACAATTCTATAATGAGTTGGAATGAGCTGGATTACTAGTTCTTTTGCTCTCTTGAATCTCTTATAAGATAGGAAAATACTCTCAGTGCCAAGCAGATTTGGTCTCAACACTATCACCATCACCACCTCGGTCACCATGATGATTTTATGTTTTAACCCTTTCTCTTTTAAATTCTATCTTTTTGTTTCATTTCACTTTCTGTGCATTCCCACCATTTGTGTTGTTGTTTGCTCTTCTTTCATATTGTATGTTAGGTTGTTTAGGTTTATATGATGTGATTTGTGTAAATATGTCCATGGCTAGGGCTTAACGGAATCTATTTAATTTTGAACATAGTCTTTTAGTTTGTGAAGATTTATTAGCTCGTGAAATTAGCGATCTAGGGTACTTTGGTTAAATATACATATTAATTAGAATATGATGTTAGTTTATTCACTATAGGAATTTGTAACATTCATTTATAATTTTAGGTCAATCAAATAAGTAGCATCATTAGTATCTTTTCATAAGAATTTCTAGTTAAAGAAATGAGGTAGGTAATAATAATAAAAAGTGTTTATAAATCATAAGCAAATAACTATTCTGCTAGCCTTCAAGTTTTGAATAGAGCTAGTAACTAGTTGAGAATATGATATAGTTGAGTAATCGGGGGACATTCACCATAAATGTTTACATTCAAAAGGTTATGATAACATTCTAACCAAGCCGCTTAATAAAAACATGACTTAGTTGCGTAACCAGATCGACATTCATCACAAATGTTTGCCTTCGCATAAAAAAGCTAGGTTCATGTTAATCAAAATAAACAAAAATAGTGTTTTATTAAACAAGCTTATTGATCTTTGTGAATAGTTCGAATTTTCATGAAAACCTACTTAGGGATAGTTGCAATGTTGATTGAATGAATAATTATTAATGTCTATGTGCAAATGATATAGGTGAATAAACTTGACATTAAGGTTTTGATCATCATGTATATTTAATCTGAAGTACTTAGACACAAGTTTCACAAGTTAATAAGTTAGAACAACTTGAGAGATGAAATTTGTAATTAAATTTGTTTCATAAAGTTTAATGTCATTATCACATTATTTCATAAGTGTGTATGTCGTGTTTTGTTTTGTTTTGTGTTTTGCTTAAGGACAAGAAAAAGTTTAAGTGTGGTGATGTTGATAGTGGTAGATTGCATAATGTTTTAGTGGATAATTTAGTATATGTTTAGTTATTAAATTGAGTGTTTAGAGCACGCGATTGAGCTTCATTTGTATGTGTTTGAGGTGCCTTCATGTGTTTGCTCGTATTTTAGGGAAAATATAACGGAGGAAGCCTGAGACAAAACCCATGGCCGCGATCACGACAGAAGCGAGTTAAAGTTGCCACGATCATGACTAGTCTACCATGATAGTGAAAGAAGGTTAAATCAGGTGCCACGATTGTGGCCTGCATGACAATAGATGTTAATGGTCTTCCGAATTTAAGTTTTTTCAGACTTTTAGGACCCGAAAAAACCTAGGGTTGCCCAGAACAGAAAATAATATATAAAGAAAAGAAAGGAACCTTAAAAGAAGCTCCCCATTCTTCCACTTTGGGAAAAGCTTCAAGAGAAGAGAAGAAGAAGAGAGGGCTTCCTACGTTGCTACCTTCCCAAGTCATTCGGGTCCTTTTACAAGTGATGATTTCATTCATCCTGTTAATTCTTTGCTTAATGTGTAAGATGGATTTGAATATGTTTATGGATTTGGATTTAATGATGATGTTTTAACTTCCTTTAGGGATTTGGCTTGATTTAATGTTAATCTACTCGTTTTTTGTTATTGCAATTGGGTGTTGTGATCGATTGTTATAGCTTCATGTTTTAGTAATAAATCGAGAGAGTGAACCAAATACGAAATGATTGGGTTATTTAATGAGATCACATAATTGATCAAATCGATAATTGAATGGAGAGAGATCCCGTGTGAGATCTGATTGTTTATTAGAAAGCTTAAAAACTGATTAGGGTTAGGGCTGATTGTAATTGATAGATTACATGTTCGGTACTAAACTTAATTAGGGTTTGTGATTATAACTTGAGAGAGAGTAATCCTCCCTTCGATAGTCTAAAACTGACACTACAATAACACATAAATGGTTAGATTAGCATTGATGATAGGAAAAAATCTCACCTCTCATAATTTGGTAAATTCTCTTGTGTACTTTCCTATTGTCAATTTGGTGTTGCTCAAGTTGATTTCTTGTCATGTTAATTTTACAAATTAATTTTCTATCAATCATATTCTTGTGTTTACTTTTTTTGTTCTTATTTTATTTTATTTTATTAATTCATTAAGCCTTAGATAACTTAGAATTAAATAAGTTCACAACTCCTAGTAAGATCGACACCTCACGTACTACAATTCATAACCTGTGCACTTGCAGTATTCTGAGCGTTTTAATTAGGTAAAACTTAACATTCAACAAGAATTAAACCTAAAACCTAAACTTAAATAACAAAAAGTTTAGCATTATGTTAGTAGGCCAAACAAATGATTTAGTGTCAAATGGTAGGTCATCTTTTGATGATTTGGCAGTACAGGACATATTATTGGAAGTTTGAGTCTAAAAAATATAGACTTGTAGATTTCTTATGACAATGCTTATATAAACGAAGAGCTTGTCAATGATACTTAATATACTTGTATCAATGTTTGCAAGGATTAATATTGATAAAATCACCTATAAGAATGAGAAGCTTTAAGCTAAGTCTACGAAACCAAGTAAAAAGAGGCAATGTGAGAAATCCTTTAAGTTCTTAAAAAAGGTTTCTCATCAAAAGAAAAATATAGGTCTAGTGGATGTTTAGGCTACCCATAAAATTGCATATCATTTAGCCTAATAATGATGAACACCTATAGTCTTTCATTCCTACCCCTCAACATAAACATTATTATGTTCCCTCAAGAGCACATCTTGTTGTTCATTAGTTAGCCGTCTACCAACTTTAACTATCTTTAAGCACTATTCCCAAATTATATTTATACAACTTCTTCTATAGGCTTTTCTCAAATTAATCTCTCTGGATCTCGATCATCATTTTCTTTAATATTAATCTATTTGTGGTAACTTTTTGTGTTTTAATGAAACCATGTGACATTATTTAGATACATGTTAGTCTTCTTCTACCTCTCCCACTCTATTGTCAATTAGGAACTTCATAAACAACTAATAAGTAGACAATACAAACCTACTTATATAAATTAATGGTCGATTGAAGATCAAATTATAAGTTGTAGTTTTACAGATATCATCAAACTTAACCATTCGTGTCATTTACTATAGAGATGTGTCAATTATAACAATTGAATTTTTCTCTTTAAAAGACCAAATCACCTCTAAAGTCAATTAGTAAAAAATAAGTTATTTCAATTGTAAATTATAGAACTTATTTATTTCATCATGATATATGAAATAACTAATGACTTATTATAGAGAGTGTTTTCTTCACAAAATATCCATTTGAATAAACCATATGAAACTTAAGTTGTAATTAAACTTAGTAATATAAAATAAGGTAAATTATTTTAAGCATTTTTTTTATCTTTTAACAATTTATCAAGTATATCTTTAAAATTTATTTTGAAAAACTACTGACAGGTTGTCGTTAGCCTACAAATTTAATCCCCTACTTAAATTGATTTGTAGTATAGTGAAATAAAGGTATCGTCCCACAGAGATCAAAACACAAGGAAGATTTTTTTACTTTTAAGCAAAGTATGTGTGAATGTTATGCATGAACTGATGCACAATAGGACAAGATTGGGGTATTTGTTTGTTTGCGTTAAAAGTAAACAAGAAGAGAAAGACGAAAATGTGATTTAAGTTCAGAAAATAAAGCCAAAAGTTTTCAAGAGAGAAATTACTAGGAAAATTTGAGTAGAAAGTTCAGATTAATTAAAGACCAATTGTCACTAAATCCTTAGGTTGTTTTTAATCATTCAAAATGAATTATTTCTAAGATTGGAAAATTACGATTCATCAAGCAAAGATAGATGCATTCAAAACAAGCATGACTTGCAACAACTTCTCGTTAATGCATTAATCCAAAACTAGCATGAACAACACAATAACAAGAGCATTAAAATCAAAATC
>JANSVA010106384.1:0-10392 GCA_025504915.1 Erythroxylum reticulatum
ATGCCTCCAAAGCCTCTCCAACACTTCCAATATCCATTCTAAAATCATTTTTCATTCATAACCTCCTCAAATTCACCCATTTAGTGCAATATCACTTTATATCCGTTTAACTACTAAATACATCTCATTAAATTTTGAATCTCAACTTAAAAGATTCATCACATACAATCTTTCCAACTCTAACATGTTATTCTAATACTAGCAACAATTGGCAATGTCAACAAAGAAGAATACGCACATCCATCATACTCAACCTTTAAAAATAACATAGTGATACAAAATAAACTTCGCAAGTTCTCATTATCATTTCTAAACAAAATCAATGTTTGAACAAGCTTTAATTACATATCAACATACACATCAAACTTAATACAAAATACAAAAGGATGCTCATACTTGATATGCCTATAAAGCTATCCAAATTAGTCACTAACTTAGTACAAAAGATTTCTAGCTATCGTGGAGTTTCCAAATGGCTTGCAAGGATCGCTAATCTTCTCATTCTGCACTTGAGGAGGGAAAATGATGGGTTAAGCTACACAGTTCAGTGGCTAATATATATATATAGCCATTGGCAATGAGCCACACAATCAAACATATATAAATATCCATATAGGCATACATATCTTGACTTAATCCAGTAATGGAATTTCAACATTCACAATCCAGTTCACATCTCATAATTCAATACATCATCACATATAACATAGTAGATGTAATTTAACATCAAAGAATAACACTTAAATTGTATAATAACTTATATATAAAAATGCAAATGCATAAACAAATGGCTCAAGGATTCCGTTGAACAAAACAGAGAAACCGAAGTTTACTTTGTGAACAAAATGAGTCCATTTTTTAGATCTCGTGTGCCACAAGTAGGCAGTCGGGATAAGGTTTTATGTCGACGTGCACGTGAGTACGAAACGATTCCTCTCTCGCCCAAACATAATCAAATCTCATGTTCAATTCAATCAATCACAAGTTCATATTCTCATGCTTTTTCTTCTTTCCGTTTAATCAAAATGCCATGATACAATTCCAAGGAATAGCATAATCATACTCACAATTCCATGTTATCAAATTTCATACATCATAATACAATTTCCACATCACAACATTTTAAAGCAAGTCATTTTAGCATATAATGCACACACAAGGCATTTCGCTCATTACACAATAATTATAAATAAATTACCCACCTTATAACTCTTGAAAATCCAAAATCAATTTGGCCCTTCCCTTTGCTCTTAGGTAGGATTTTCTTGATTTCACTAAAACGATCCAATTTCCCATTAAATTCCAATTCAATAAAACCCCTAAAACTTCAACATCACAATAATGAAATAATTGTTAAATTGGGTTTAGCATTAACTTACCTATGGTCTATCCAGGTTAGAAAAGCCAAAACCTAGTTTAGAAACCCTAAAAATTAAATGAGTCTCTCATTCATCTTCTTCCTCTAATCATTCCCAACACAAAAACCCTTTCTCTCTCTAAAACTCCTTTATTCTCAACACAACCCATTTCTTTGATAAAGCAAGAAGAAAAGATGATGAACTAACCTTAGAAGCTTGATTTCTTCTTCTTCCTACAATTTCTTCTTCGTTTCTCTTCTTCCTCCACGATTTTTCCTTCTTTTCTTCTTCTTTTCACGTTTTTTCTTCTCTCTTCTCTTAGCTTCCACGACACTCTCTCTTCCCTCTTCTAATTCAAGACTCATCTTTAGCTTTTTCTTCCAAAATCGCCCCTTACTTACTTGGCCTTTTCAATTTTGCCCCTTCTTTTGTCTTTTATGTCTCTAACTCCTTTAATCCACTTAACACCACATTAATTCTAACTAAGTTCCAATCTTTCCATCTGATCTCTAATCATGCCTACTTAATAATGACTCAATTCAAAAAAATAAATAATTAATCAAACAATAAGTAATTTAGAAAATTTTTCAGGATCTAACAACTCTACTCCCCTAAAAGAATTTCATCCTCGAAATTCTTACCTGAGCCATTGAAGAGGTATGGATGCTTCTCCTTCATTGTTTCCAAAGGCTCCCATGTTGCCTCTTCTTTTGCATGGTTCTTCCATAATTCTTTAACCAGTTTCACTATCTTGTTTCTTAAGTTCTTTTCCTTCGAATCCAGGATCTTTACTGGTTGCTCCTCATATGTTAAATCCTCCCTTAATTGAACCTCTGAAGGTTAAATTATGTGTGAAGGATCTGATCGATACTTCCTCAACATCGATACATGGAAAACATTATGGATCTTAGACAATTGCACTCGTAGAGCTAACTTGTAGGCTAAAGGCCCAATTTTCTCAATGATCTCATAAGGGCCTATGTATCTCGAACTAAGCTTACCCTTCTTACCAAACCTTAAAACCCCTTTAAATGGAGAAGCTCTAAGAAACACCTTATCTCCAACTTCGAATTCCATCTCCTTTCTATGTGCATCCGTGTAGCTTTTCATTCTATCTTGAGTTGCTTTGAGTCTCTCTTTCACTAATTTAATCTTATTAATAGTGACTTGTACCAACTCAGGCCATAAAAGCCTCCTTTCACCATCCTCATCTCAACAAATAGGAGTTCTACACCTCCACTGTACAAAGCTTCATAAGGTGCCATCTGAATTCCCGAGTGATAGGAATTATTGTAAGCAAATTTGATTAAAGGCAAATCATCATCCCATGAGCCTTTGAAATCCATAATACAAGGTCTCAACATTACCTCTAATGTCTGAATTGTTCTCTCTAATTATCCATCAGTCTGTGGATGGAAAGCCGTACTAAAGTGCAACTTTATTCCCGAAGCCTCTTGTAAGCTTTCCCAAAATTTGGAGGTAAACCTGGGATCTCTATCCGAGACTATCAAACTTGGAATCCCATGAAGTCTGATTATCTCATCTATGTATTTCTTGGCTAAAACATTCAAGGAATCCGTCTGCTTAATTGGCAAGAAATTTGCAGACTTGGTTAGCCTATCCACAATCACCCATATTGCATCATGCTTCTTGTTAGTTCTAGGCAATCCCATCAAGAAATCCATCATAATCTTTTCCCACTTCCATTCTGGAATCAAAAAAGGTTTAAGCTTACCTAAAGGTGCCTAGTGTTCAACCTTGATTTTCTGGCATACTAAACATCTTTTAGCATATTCTGCAACTTCCTTTTTCATTCCTTTCTAGCAGAAATGCTCCTTCAAATCTCTATACATTCTCATACTCCTTGGGTGCATTGCATAAGGTGAATTATGTGCCTCATTAAGAATCTCGTCTTTTAACTCTTGCATATCAGGAATACATAGTCTGTTTCCTACCACCATTAATCCATCTTCCTTTACCTCTATTTCAGAAGGTTTATCATTTTTAATCTCTTTTCTGAGCCTGCTCAAGTACTCATCCTGTTCTTGCAATTCCTTAATCTTCTCATTCAACACTGGCCTTACTCTAAAGTTAGCCAATATACAATCAGATTCGACATGCTTCAATGTCTCCCTGAGTTTGGCTAATTCCTCCAATAGAGGAAGATACATTGTCTCCACATGTGCCATAGTTGAATTTCTACTCAGTGCATCTGCTATTACATTAGCTTTCCCCAGGTGGTAGTCTATCATTAAATCATAATCCTTTAATAGTTCTAACCACCTTCTCTATCTCAAGTTCAACTCTTTTTGGCTCATCAAATATTTAAGACTCTTGCGATCTGTAAATACCCTAATAGTGACTCCATAGAGATAATGCCTCCATATCTTCAATGCAAAAATTATGGAAGCTAAATCCAAGTCATATGTAGGATAATTCATCTCATAAGGTTTCAATTTCCTCGAAGCATAAGCAATCACTTTATTTTCTTGCATCAATACACACCTTAATCCCTTCCTCGAGGCATCATTATATACTATGTATCCATCATTACCCGAAGGCAAAGTAAAAAATGGTGCACTCGTCAATCTGTGTTTAAGCTCCTCAAAGCTTTTCTAGCATTCATTTGTCCATACAAACTTCTGATTCTTCCTAGTCAATTTAGTAAGTGGAGATGCTATTATGGAAAAGCCCTCCATAAACCTCTTGTAATACCTATCTAAACCTAAGAAACTCCTCACTTCTGCTATATTCTTAGGTGCTTCCCATTTCACCACAACTTCAATTTTTTTCGAATCTACTTGAACTCCGTGCTCTGAAATCATATGCCCAAGAAACACCACTTCCTTTAGTCAGAATTCACCTTTATTGAATTTAGCATACAACTCGTTCTTCTTTAATGTCTCCAAGGCAACCCTCAAATGTTCCTTATGCTCCTTGTTACACTTAGAATAAACCAATATATCATTAATAAAGACAATGATAAATCGGTCTAAGAAGGACCCTATTATATCATATTCATATAATATGTTTACGCGTGCATTTGAGATTTTGGCTTTTTAGGATGTCATGGGGGTCAGAATTTAGATTATGACACTTCTGCTACTTAGTCATACATGTGATGCATGAATCCATATCTCCCCCAACAGTGGTATCAGAGTAGGATCGTCCATGTATTAGATGATGTATTGAACATGTGCAAAGTATTTACTGGGTTGTGATTGACATGCACTTTGGAAAATTTTGTATAAATTATAGATTTTTTCCTTATTTTCTTTCACAGGAATGTTTATAAGGTGATATATTATGTTCTTATCAAATTGCAATTGAATGTCATTTGTTGTTTTATTTCGAACTAATATCCAATCTGTTTATATGTTGGTTTATGGGAATTTTTAGAAAACTAAATGCATGTGCTGATTTTGAAAATTTTGTAATAATTTTAGAAAATATTTTTATTATTTTCTTTCATATAAATGTTTATAAGGTCTTATGTTATGTTTTTGTCAAAGTAAGATGCAATTGAATGTCCTTTGCTAGTTTATTATGAATTTAGTTTCAGCCTGATGCATATATGAAGTTCTGGGAAATTTTGGAAATCTGATGAACTTGTATGATTGTAAATTCCATATTAATTTTTATAAAAGTTGTTTTTTATGAATTTTCTACGTGGAAATGCAAGGTAAGATGTTTCGACGTGTATGAGGTGCATTACACTTGTTGTTAAAGCGATTATCTTATGCATGCATGATGTAGAGTATGACTAGTGTTAGAAGTAATATGACAAGTGTCATAAACATGTGATATGTTGGCTAATTCCACTAACTTAATAAATAATTTCTAGGAATTAGTCTCTGGAATTTTTTATTAGACTCATTTAGAATGTGTATAAGACTCTGGAATTTTTCCATAATTAATTGAACTTGATTCAATTAATAAATCAAGTCAAAGTCAATATTGGTCAGCTTTTTGAAAGTTAAAGAAGTTGACTTGTTTAATGACTTATGATGTAAGTTCTTTGGTTATAAGACCTTAATAAAGTTTTTATGAGATAAGAAATGTATTATTTTGATGCTAGTAGCATGCTAAGTATATGTGCTTGAAATTAGGGTTCTGGAAATTGTTTAGACATCGAATTAGTCTTTTTAGTGTTTAGTAGGTTAACTTATTTATCTTGATGATATTGGAAACTCAAGGAATTAATTTAAAATTAATCCAAGTAGAGCATAGCATTTCTAGTATGCCTAGAAAAAGGAATATGTAATAGAATTAAAATGTTTAATTTTGACATCAAAATAATTGAATTTAAGGGTTCCTAATAGAATCACGTTTATAATTTGAATTAGTTGAGACTAACACTAGTACCTGATTCGATTCAAAAGTTGAATCAATCACAAACTTTAGATGCATAGTCAAGTCATAACCTAAATTGAACGCCCTTTTTATGATACATGCATTGGATGCATTTTAAGGGTGATTATAGACATAGACTCAATTTAATTGAGTTGTCCAAAATCTGAATATATATATGTGATATATATACAATATCATCTAAGTATTGATGAGATTAAAGAACAAATCCCTGAACCGAAATATTAGGATTTACGTCTTCCATTGATATGGAAAGAACTAGAGTTTTTTTAGAGTTGGGTTGTTAGATAGACCCAAGCCCGCTCTACATGAATATGTTCAAACTATGGAAATTAGATTTCCATATTAATGGGTTGGTCTTAACTAGAAGTGTTGATTTATTGGGCAAACCCAAGGTTAACATAGATAGAGGTGAAGTTGGGTTATATACATTGGATGTATACGAATCAAGAGTTGATAACCCAATGAGTATGCTAAATCAATAGTTGATGGCACAAGTTGATAGTTACATAACTGAATGTAAGGTATGAATGATACCTACCGATTAACCTAAGGTGTCTTGTTGGGCAAACCTAAGGTCATTCTTAGTAATATTGGATATTGACCTATTAGGAAAACTATAAGTTTTCTTGAATTAATAATGAGGACTATGGATTTGAATAAAAATAGTAGGACCCATAATGCATGTGATTAAAGTCCTTATCGATATGCATTAGTGTACATTCTAACACTATCTCTCGTTCTTCTAGGTTATTGAATCACCATAATGCCTTTGTCCAATGTGAACCTATGTTCTCTATTAGACTCCAACAAACTCACGGGACCTAACTTCTTAGATTGGCCGCAGAATTTGAGAATTGTTCTCAAATCTGAGAAACTAGGATATTTCCTAGATGACTCACTTACCGATCCCCCTCATGTTGATGCATCTGATGAGGATCAAAAAGCATACAAGAAGCTCCTAGAGGATAGTGAGTTGGCTTGCTATATAATGCCTCTATGTGACCAGAACTGCAAAATCAGCATAACGCTATGGATGCTTATACTATAGTCTACCATTTAAAGGAGCTGTTTGATGAGCAAGCTTAGTCTAAAAGGTTCAAGACCTCGAGGTTGCTTTTCCACTCTAAGATTGCTGAGGGATCATTTCCAGTGCAATATGCACTGAAGATGTATGGATACATTGAGAGGTTAGCCATTTTAGGATGTATAATAGATCATGAATTAAGTATAGACTTAATTCTGGCTGGTTTGACTAATGGTTATTCACAGTTTATGCTTAACTATCGAATAAGCCAAATATCCACCTCGATATCTGAGCTAATTAATATGCTCAAAATAGCTAACAAACTATCAAGAGAGACAGGAAGGTTATGATACTAGTGGACTCTCCTTCTAGTTCTCACAAGAGGAACCAAAAGAAGAAGAAAAAATCTAAGAAGCTAATGGGAGGTGTAGACAAGAAGAAGGAAAAGGTGACTGCATCAAAGGGGATTTACTTCCATTGCAACAAGGAAGGACATTAGAAGAGGAACTGTAAAGCTCATCTGGAGTCCCTAAAGTAGAAGAAGGAATTAGACGCTCGATTAACTACTTTAGGTATGTTATTTGTCATTGAGGTTAATACTATTTTTGATCATAACATTTGGGTATTAGATATCGGATGTGGCTCACACATATGTGTTGATATGCAGGGTCTCAAGGATAGTAGACCACACAAGAAGGGAGAGATAGAACTACGTATGGGAAATAAAGCAAAAGTTGTTGCATTAGCCGTAGGAACCTATGTTTTGAATCTTCCTAGTAGGTTAGAGTTAATTTTGGATAATTGCTTTTATGTACCTGTTGTGACAAAGAACATTGTATCTGTTTCATGTCTTAATAAAGCAGGATTTCATTTAACTTTTTCTAGCAATGGTTGTTCGATTAAGTTGAATGAAATGTTGTATGGTACCGTTACATTGTGCAATAGCATTTAAATATTAGATATGTGCAAACCAATTTTAAATATAAATGAAAATAAAAGACAAAAACGAGATAACTTAAAATCATCTTACTTATGACATTATCGACTTGGCCATATAAGTGAGAGATTCATGGCTAAGCTACACAAGAGTGGTAGTTTAGGGTCATTTGATTATGAATCATATGACATAAGTGAATCTTTCTTGTTAGGTAAGATTACTAAATTACCTTTTAAAGGAAAGGGTGAACAAGCAAATGGGTTATTAGACCTAATGCATTTTGATGTATGTGGTTCGATGTCCATTCATACCAAAGGTGATTTTATGTACTTCGTTACCTTTATCGATGATTATTCATGATATGGGTATGTGTATCTAATGAGATACAGTTTGAAGCATTTGAAGTGTTTAAACAATCTAGAAATGAATTAGAGAAACAACTCAGTAGAAGTATCAAGACACTTCGATCAAATTGAGGTGGTGAATACTTGAATGAGGAAATTTGAACTTACATCGAGGACGACGGGATTGTATCCCAATGGATTCCACCTTACACACCACAACATAATAGTGTGGCTAAAAGAAGAAACCGAACCTTGTTGGACATGGTAAGGTCAACGATGGGCATAACAGATCCACCGAAATCCTTTTGGGGTTATGCACTTGAGACTGTTGTTTATGTGCTAAACAAAGTCCCTTCAAAAGTAGTTGAAGTTACTTCATATAAGACATAGACTAACAAAAAGACCTATCTTTCTCATATGAAAGTCTGGGGTTGTCCGGTTTAGGTGAAGCAGATTCAATCAGATAAGCTTGAAGCGAAATCTAATAAGTGTTTATTTGTTGGATATCTTAAGCAAACAATTGGATATCATTTCTATAATGCTTTAAAGAAAAAGATGTTTGTCTCAAAGCATATTGTCTTTTTAGGGAAAGAGTTTCATCTAAGAGAAGACAGTGGGATTAAAGTTGAACTTGATGAAGTTCATGATGCTCAAACAGATGCAAATTAACTACCTGAACCCGAAATTGTTGCTCACGGAGATGAGACAACAGTTAAACCTTCTGACACACAAAATTTTCGTAGGTCAAGTAGGATACGCAATGTTCCAAAGAGATATAGATTTCTTGTAAGTGAATAAAATGACATATTGCTTATAGAGGATGATGAGCCTACAACCTATGAAGAGGCTCTGAAGAGTTCAGAATCTAAAAAATGGCTTCAAACCATGAAATCTAAAATGGATTCCATGTTTTCAAACTAAGTATGGACTTTGGTTGACCCATTTGAAGGGCTAAGCCTAAGGTATACAAATGGATTTGCAAGAAGAAAATCAACATGGATGGTAATGTGATTACCTATAAAGCGAAGCTAGTTGCTAAAGGACATCATTAAAGACAAAGAGTTGATTATGATGAGAAATTTAGCCTCGTAGCCATGCTTAAATCCATTAGAATACTCCTATCCATTGATGCTCATTATGATTATGAGATATGGCAAATAGATGTGAATACAACTTTCTTAAATGGAAACCTAGTTGAGGATGTGTATATGATGCAACCTGAGGGCTTCATATCCAAAGATGGCAAAAAGGTATGTAAGCTTCAGAAATCCATTTATGGATTGAAGCAAGCATCTAGAAGTTGGAACATCTGATTTGATGAGACAATCAAAGAGTTTGGTTTCTCACAAAATCTGGATGAACCTTGTATGTATATGAACGTTAGTGGGAGTGCTATTATATTCCTTGTGTTATATATGGATGACATATCACTAATAGGAAATGATGTCTCAAGTTTGCAATCAGTCAAAATTTGGTTGTCCCATAATTTTTCTATGAAAGATCTTAAAGAAGTAACTTATATATTAGGAATAAAAATCTATAGAGATAGATCCAGAAACTTACTAGGTCATTCGCTTTCTAGATACATAGATAAAGTGTTAAAGAGGTTTAGTATGAAGCAATCCAAGAGAGGGTTTCTTCCCATGACATATGGGATAAAACTCTCAAAATCTATATGTTCTAAGACACAAGATGAGAGGACTCGCATAAGTATGATCCCGTATGCTTTAGCAATAGGATCAATCATGTCCTCCTTACTTAATGAAAATTTTTAATTTCTCAAAAAAAGGGTCAATCATGTATGCTATGTTATGTACAAGACTTGATATATCATATGCTCTAACTGTTACGAGCAAATATCAATCGAATCTTGGGGATTGTCATTAGATGACCGTCAAGATATCATAAAGTACTTGAGAAGGACTAAGGATATATTCTTGATATATGGAAATGGAGATCTCATTGTGAGCAGACATATGAATGCCAGTTTTCAATCTGACCAGGATGGTTCCAAATCTTAGTTAAGTTATGTTTTCACACTGAATGGCAGAGCAGTTAGTTGGAAGAGTTCCAAACAAGAGACTACTGTAGATTCAATGACCAAGTCAGAGTACATTTCAATTGCAGAAGCGGCAAAAGAAGTTATTTGGATCAAGAAGTTCATTATAGAACTTGGAGTGGTTTTGGGCATTGTAGATCTGATACTATTATACTGTGACAAAAATGGGACTATTGCTCAAGCTAAGGAACCAAGGTCTCATCAGAGGTCCATGCACGTACTCAGGAGATATCACTTGATCAGGGAGATAATTGATAAAGATGATATGAAGATGGAGAGAGCACCTAAAAACATCG